>VSMD01022913.1:0-51695 GCA_008750895.1 Mirza zaza | reverse complement strand
CAAAAATTAACAAACTATGGGCCGGGCGCAGTGGCTCAAGCCTGTAATCCTAGCTCTCTGGGAGGCCGAGCTGGGCGGATCGTTTGAGCTCAGGAGTTCGAGACCAGCCTGAGCAAGAGCGAGACCCCATCTCTACTATAAATAGAAAGAAATTAATTGGCCAACTAATATATATAGAAAAAATTAGCCGGGCATGGTGGCACATGCCTGTGGTCCCAGCTACTTGGGAGGCTGAGGCAGCAGGATTGCTTGAGCCCAGGAGTTTGAGGTTGCTGTGAGCTAGGCTGACGCCATGGCACTCACTCTAGCCTGGGCAATAAAGTGAGACTCTGTCTCAAAAAAAAAAAAAAAAAAAAATTAACAAACTATGCTAATAAAAAGTAAGCATATAGGGTAAACACATACCCTATTAGTCCTGATTAAGGATCCAAAATTAAGAAATTGGGATCAGAGAGTGTTTTCCCATGTGAGTTGAATTTGGTTTGATAAAACCAAGAAAGAGAGCTTGGTCTCTTCTCATCTATGGTCATAAGCTAGTGGAAGTTACCAAGGAAATAGGGTCTGAACAGGAGGCCAACTGAGCCAGAACTATTTACTTTTTCTTCTGGAGTATTCAATGCTCTCCTCACTGGGCATCTGGACTTTGCAGTAAGACTCAGATGGGAAGACTGACCTAGTGGATTTTGAAGTCATGTCCCAAAGAGCCTGACCTTAATGCATTTACTACGTGAAATAGGTTTTAAAGTCTCCCGGAAAGCTCAAAATCTACTTGAGGTCCCAAAGCCCCCACACCATTATCGGAAGCATTTCTGCGCCACCCTTCTCCAGGGATTCTATCCCCTGAGAACAAAATTATCAGATGAAGATGATAGCCTACAAGGGAGGTTCCCAGAACTACCCAGTCAGAGCGTATATTTCTCAGAAGGTATGGAAAATAAGGCAGGAGGAGAGTGTGATAATCTTCTCACTTCCCTGGAATCAGTCTTGACTGAATGTTTTTCTTTCTATTCCCCAGCCCCATTACGACACCCAATTTAAGAGCCAGGTTAAAGTAAACAAATGTAGTATACACCAATAATGTGCAGTATCAAAGCACAAGTCCACCGCATTAGTAGCTAGCAAATTTACTCCATCTTCCATTTCAAAGTTATTATGATGTGAAAATAATTCCTCTATGAGGCCCCCCACTGGAACTGTGAATGGGAGATGGGGGCTGAGGACCTAGGATACAGCTTTTAGACTGTGCACATGTTGAAAAAACCAAATTCTTGGAGCATCGAGTCATTATTCCAGAGATAATCTAGGTAAATGGTGCCCTCTAGTGTGAGAAACTATTTTTACAATGTCATATGAACCACATGTTAAATTCTTGAAAGGACTTAAAATTCTTACACAATGAAATCACTGTCCCAGGAATGATCTAAGCAAATGTCTCCCTCCAAGTGGTAGGTTTTTGGAGCTTTTTTGTTACTTTTTTAAGAAAATTTCAAATACTGAAGAGAATTACTCACAGATTAAGGAAATCCTGCTTAGATACAATTGCCAAATAAGAGATTTAAGGACACCCAATAGATATTAAAAAATCAAAGTAAAATTATTAACAAAAATAGTCATAATTTACCATACATCAGCTTTTGCCACATCATACCTCAAGTAGGGAAAACAGTAACTTAGAGCCAAAATTCCTCTTTTACTCTGGGTAGCTGGCAAAGCTAGGATTTTTATGTGTTTAGCTGAATATATTAGGTTATTAAGTATGGAATGTCCGATTTCTTTAAGTGCTGAGTTTGACAGTTGAGATCTCTGACATTTGGCTTTGACACTTTTTGGGTTGTTTTTTGGTTGTTGTTGTTTTTTTTTTTTCAATCGTGAAGGTACATACTCATTCTTTCAAACACACATTTTGGCTTGTGATTATCTTCCAAATTTTTTTGGAGCAATTTTTATGAAACCATAGATAAGTCAAAATTTCATGTTTTTTTTTTAATATGGGTTCCACCGTGGAACCAATGCAGCACAGAGAGCTCGAAATACTAAATGAAATGTTTGGGAAGGATGTGGCTAATGAACGCACAGGACCTTGATGATTTGAGAAGTTCCATTCTGCTTATTTTAATCTTGAAAATGAGCCACATGGGTAACCTGAGACCAAGGTGGATAATGATGAGCTAAAAGCTGTAATGGAAGCAAATACATCTCAACCTACACGTGACTTAGCAGCAAGGTTTGACATTACTAGTCCAACAATATTGGGCCATTTGAAACAGATGGGCAAGGTAAAGAAGCTGGATAGATGGGTTCCGCATGAATTAAACGAGCATCAGACGAGAAATCGTCTCAAAGCTTGCCTTTCTTTGCTGACACAACATAGAGGCAAACCATTTCTACACCACAGTGTTACATGTGATGAAAATGGATTCTTTTTGACAATCACAAGCATTCGGCACAATGGTTGAATAAAGCAACAAAGTGCCGAAACAGAGGCCAAAACTGAGTATTCACCAAAAAAGCTACTAGTGTCTATTTGGTGGTTCAGCACCGGTATTATCCACTACAGCTTCATGAAAGCTGGTCAATCAATTACAGCGGACATCTACTGCAACCAGCTGGACAAAATGATGAGAAAGCTTGCAATTAAGCAGCCGAGGTTGGTCAATAGAGACAGGCCAGTCCTCTTGTAAGACCCTACATGTCACATAAAGCAACGCTGCTCAAACTACAGCAGCTGGACTTGGAAACTCTCTGTCATCCACAGTGTTCACCAGACCTTGCACCAACAGACTACCGCTTCTTCCAGGCTTTGGACCACTTCTTGCAAGGAAAAATATTCAATTCTCAATAAGCTGTGGGAGACACCATTAGCAATTTCATTACCACTTGCTCTCTAGGCTTCTTCGCTGCTGGCATAAACAAACTACTCTTAAAATGGCAAAACTGTGTGGATAGTGTAGGCACATACTTTGATTAATTATACTGCTTCTTGTTTGAGATATAACAAACTAAATTTTTTATTCAAAATCTGACATATTGATCATATTTAATGATCAAGATAAAAATCCTAAACCTCTCAGTTTCTTTCTTTAAGCTGTCCAAAGCAGTTAGGAGCAGCAGCCCAAACTCACTGTCATTTAACTGCTTGTACCCATAATGCTATATTCAGGAACCACCATTCAGTGGCACTTCAGATGACAATACGTAATTATTTATGTAACGGTTTCATGGCTGAAACCCAAAGACTACCAGTTTTGCATCCTCTGATGGTACCTGAATCCTAATCATCTTTAAACACAATGAGATCAAATGATCATTCCTAGATTCCCACTCGTGCAACCATTTCTGATACTAAACACCATATCAGTGTATCAGAGTTCAGTTGTAAATAACAGATGCCACCCTAGCTGGTTTAAGCAGAAATATATTTAATTCAGATAATTAAGTGTTTATAACACGCAATTAATGGAAGGCCTAGAAGAGCAGATTCTCATCTAAGATTCTAGGGATGAGATTTAGAACAACACTGTAAATCAGACCTGCCAAGGAATCTGCTACCACTGCCAAGGTCAAGAAAGTGGGGCATTAGGAAGCCACTGCCCCAATTGCTGGCTCCAAAACCACATCACCTTTACCTCTATACATGCCAAGAAAATGGATGCCCCAGACCCTGCCTCTTGACACCCACAGTGCTGAGACCTCTGCTACAACTGCCACAGAAAACAACTAAGAAACAACAGAAGCAAGAGAAGCACAGCCTCTGCCTCAATTTCTCTACCCTCCATATCTCACATAGGCACTTAAGCCTGTTAGAAACTTGTTCATGTGTTGGCTGAGCATGGTGGCTCACACCTGTAATCCTAGCTCTCTGGGAGGTCGAGGAGGGCAGATCGTTTCAGCTCAGGAGTTCGAGACCAGCCTGAGCAAGAGCGAGATCCGTCTCTGCTAAAAAAAAAAAAAAAATAGAAAGAAATTAGCTGGACAACTAAAAATATACAGAAAAATTTAGCCAGGCACGGTGGCACATGCCTGTAGTCCCAGCTACTCAGGAGGCTGAGGCAGGAGGATTGCTTGAGCCCAGGAGTTTGAGGTTGCTGTGAGCTAGGCCGATGTCATGGCACTCTAGCCCAGGTGACAGAGTGAGACTCTTGTCTAAAAAAAAAAAAGAAAGAAAGAAAGAAACTAGTTCATGTGTAGAACCTGAGCTGTACAGGAGTTTGGGGAATGTATCCTTTAGCTCTCTAGACTCCAGGAGGCAGAAAGGCATGCTGTGAAAGAGTTGGGATGGAATTGAATGAATAATCTGCAATATGTGTCAAAGCACCTCTTCTAAGCTACGTACCAACTGCACTTCTAGGCTCTGAAGCAATAGTTATGAACAAAACAAAGCCCGTGCCTTCATGGAGCAGACCTTCTAACTGAAGATACATACACTAACACTCAAACAAATAATAATAATATAATTCTGATTGAGATACATTCAATGAAGAATATGAGATCGGGTGATCGGTGTGTGGTGCTACTTTATGTAGGCAGCTCAAGAAGGTCTGTCCAAAGAGGTGAAATTTGAGCTGAGACTTAAATAATGAGACAGCATCTGTAGAAAGATGTAGGTAACAGCCTCTGGACAGAGGGAACAGCAAGTGTGTTCAAGGAAGAGAAGGAAGGCTAGCACAGCTGGAGCACAGTGGTCAAGGAAGACAACAGCACCCCCATAATATGCTGAAAAAAATAAATAAAAATTTAAAAAAGAAAGACAACAGCAAGGTGGGTTTTTTTGGGGGGGTGTTAAATGATCCTTTATTGAAATATTTTCCTTTGTACTTTTTAACTAGCTGGGCCTTCCACTGCACCACTGTTGATGTCATCTATGATGTCATGTGGGTGGCAGCCATCAACATTGCAGCCCACAGACTGGGCAGTGCCCAGAATCTCTTTAATGAGGCCGGGCGCGGTGGCTCAAGCCTGTAATCCTAGCTCTCTGGGAGGCCGAGGTGGGCGGATCATTTGAGCTCAGGAGTTCGAGACCAGCCTGAGCAAGAGCGAGACCCCATCTCTACTATAAATAGAAAGAAATTAATTGGCCAACTAATATATATAGAAAAAATTAGCTGGGCATGGTGGCACATGCCTGTAGTCCCAGCTACTTGGGAGGCTGAGGCAACAGGATTGCTTGAGCCCAGGAGTTTGAGGTTGCTGTGAGCTAGGCTGATGCCACGGCACTCACTCTAGCCTGGGCAATAAAGTGAGACTCTGTCTCAAAAAAAAAAGAATCTCTTTAATGGTTCCAGAAAGTTCTCTGGCTAAAGATCGATGCCGCATTTGTCTGGCAATATTGACAATCTCATCAAAAGTGGTATTTCCGTTGTGTTTAATGTTTTTCTGCTTCTTTCTGTCTCTTGGTGGTTCCTTGAGGGCTTTGATGATCAGGGCAGAGGCAGAAGGTACCACTTCAATCTGGGCCTGTCTATTCTGAATAGTTAGTTTCACTGAAATCCTCAGACCCTTCCAGTCACCAGTTGCCTTGGCGATATCATCACCAACCTTTTTTGGAGACAGACCCAGGGGGGCGATCTTGGGGGCCAGGGCAGACGGGGCACCGACTTCACCACTGGTGCACCTCAGGCATACGACTTTGATCTCGTTGGGGTCGAACTTAGGCGGCATGGTGGAGGCAGCTGGTGTCAGATGAACCCGGATTCAGGATGACCGAAGAAAGTTGCACCTTGGCCTCCTCCGAGCCGAAAACCGAAAGGACAGCAAGCTGTTTTTAAATGTAGGTTTTATTATTATACACTCAGATATGGTACAGGCAACAGATCAGGAGACAATGCCATCATAAAGATACTCTATTACAGTTGCAAGAAGAGGGGCATGTCAGATCACGCAGGGCCACACGGGGAAGCACTAGGATTGATCGTGAGGCAGAGGGAGCAAGCGGTAAATGCCAGCAAGAGCCTTGACTGTGGTTTTCACAAGAAGAAATGGGCAAGACAGGATAAGCAGGCTAAGCAGGTTGAGGATGGTCTGGTTAGAATAATTTCAGTGGGCTCTGTCTCTAGTTGTCTGGGACCTGACCCTGGGGTGATTAGGGCTGGAGAACATTGGCCCAGAGTGTCAGAGCCCAATTAAGGAGGCAACCGAGGTGTGGACCCTGGAGTGGTTGGTTTGCATAGGAAAGGCACTCTTGCAGGTGTTGCATCTAGGAATTAGCTGACCTGGGGGTGCCCAGATGTCAAAACATCAGAATAAAAAGACACACGATTAATACAAGGACAAATTCATTACAGTCTTGTGGAAGGAGTTCGCATCTTATTCTACCTATCATGAAAAGCTATGAGCTATGGGAGTGTTTGAAAGAGGAGAATGATATCACCTGACTTACACTTGGAGAAAATCCCCACCATCTGGTTTGAAGACAAGACTGTGGGGACAGGAATGGCCCAGAGAGACAATTTGCTGTGCCCAAGTTTTAGCAGTGAAAATGGTGAGAGAGGGTTGCTTGGGATTAAATTAAATTTTTGAGGCCAGAGCTGACAGGACTTGCTGAGAAATTAAATGTGGGTGTTAAGAAAAGAAACTAGTCTGGGGTTGGCCACCCTTGTAGCTCCGACTTGGGTGGTGCAAAGGCAATATATACAACCAAAGCCTTTGTGCCCTGTAATATTCTGAAATTCAAAACAAAAAAGAATTTTAAGGAACTAATTTAAATGGACAGCTAGATATTTGGTTTGAGCAATTGGCTGGCAACAGGTCACTCACTGTACCTGGGAAGCTTGGAGAGGAGCAAGAGTTCTACGTGGGGCGTGGTGGGCTGCGATGCCCCTGAGACATCTAAGGGGAGATACTCAGTTGCATATACAAGGGTCAGGGCCAAAGACGTATGTTTGGGAGTCGTAGAAGTTAAAGAAAGGGTTTCAGGAAGGAGAGGGGATCAAATGTGCAAACACTGCTGACAGATTAAGGTCAGGACTGAAAATTGAGCATTGGATTTGGCAACGTGGGGGCTGCTGGTGATGTGGATGAGAGAGAATTACGTAGCAGTAGGGACAGCTGGAGAAAATGAGAAATAAAAAGTGGAGACAGCAAGTGTCAACTGGAGGGGGCACTGGGATTGAGGCAGAGGTCCAGGCTATTTCAGGTGGCAGCTCTGATCTACCCATGAACTGCACCCCCACCCCCTCCCCATTCTGCCCAGACTGCAAACATTCAGAAAGCTTCACTCGGCATCACCACTCAGCATATCCACAGGGAGGTAGAAACCCGGTCCTTGAACCCATGAGCTCCTGGGTAACCAGACAGGCAGCATCCTCACCGGAACACTTTCTAAAAAGCAAACCAAGCATGTAGATCAGTAGTTAAATCATACTTCGCTGGTATTAACTTCTAGAATCTTCCAAAAGCATCTACATTTAACAGAGAGCTGAGATTTCATACACAGGAATGAATTACCCTTGGTGAGATTCTACACATAAGGGAGGGAGCCCCTCCAACCTCATGCCATCTGAGACCAGGGAAACCCTTCAAGAGTGGGGAGGAAAGTCATCCAAGTGTGAGGGAAGAGGGAAGGATACAGTTTGGCCAAGAGAAATGAGCTTAAGAGGAGGAGAAGGATACAGCAGGCATTGGGAAAACAGACAGAATTATCTGGCCCTTAACACTCCCTGAGCTCAGGGTTACCCAGGGAAACCCCAAGAATCGTGGCCTCCCAGGTCCCGGGGGTACAGGCACAATGCCAGCTGGAGAATAGTACTGGGCACCAGAGGCCGAGACTTCCAGGGACAACAGCATAGCTTAGCCTGTGCCCAGCAGCCCTCCTCCTGCTGGGTGACCCTTTCATCTGCCCCTGGTAAGTGCCCCACAAAGTACTGAGCAGCCTGGGCCTTTCCCTGACATGGGTAGACCCTGCCAGAAACAACAAGGAAAGAACAGTGGGCAGCTCAGGGGCCACTCTGTGTGAGAAGCCAGTGCCTGTCTCCCTGGGCATGGGAGGAAACAGTCCAGGAGAGGGTTCCCAGATCTCTCCTACTGCATTTGCAGAGGTGCAAGTCAGAAGTCGACAGCTTGGCTGGACAGGGAGAAGGGCTGGGAAGGAAACAGAGAAGGCTGGACAGTTTCTGCCAGAGAAAACTGCCATGACAGCGCGAGGCAAGTGTGTACGTACACAGACTGCAAACCTTTGACGTGTGGTGGGAGCAGGTATGCTGTGGGGGGTGCACCATGTGATCAGGGTGGTGATCGTGTGATAGGCATGTCTGTGGCAAGTCTAAAAGGATGGGGTGTGTGGCATGAAGTGGTGGGGTGAGGCAGTGGATAGCATGTGCAGGTCTGTGCTCTGCATGTGGCATGTAAATCAGGTGGGCACCACAGCCCCCATGCTTTCAGTGTCTTTAAGGTTCCTGTCAATGGTCCCCATCCTAGAGCCCACAGACAGAGCTGTGTGCATCCTCCCTGACTATCCCACATCTGCCCCAGCATGCACGCACGGGCGCGCGCGCACACACACACACACACACACACACACGCATGCACACACGCACCTCCCACTAATACTGTAGGCAAAACAAAATCTGAAAGAACAAAAGTAAATTGCTGTGCTCCCCAGACCTCCTGCCCCAACAGAGGCTATCCTTCCCCCCATTTCCCACATGCCCTGCTCAGTTCCAGAAGCCCAGCTCCCCTGCCACCAGATGCCAAACCTACCCCTCAAGAGCTGCTTTCTCTTCCATTCAGCCTTCAAGGGCCTTGCCTCCTGTGTTCCGGGCTCTTGGAGCCCACAGTCCTGCGGCCGGCCAGCCACACCCTGCCGGTCATATTCCATCCATCTTGCCAGCTGACTGCAGGTTATCTCTCGCCCCATCCACATGCCCGTTAGCTGATCAATTTGTCCTTTCACCTGCCTCCCTAAGGCATAGGGATTGTTTTACAGCTTTAAAAAGAGCCACAGGAGGGGGAAATGGGAAGTCATTTAGTAGGACCTATTTAATATTGAATAGGCCCTCACTGGAGATATGGTAGGTATGGTGATTGAAACCTCAGACTGGTTCTTAGCTAACTGTAATCTTGGGTGAGTAATTTAAACTCTAAGAGCTCTGGTTCGTTATCTGCAATGACAAAATAACAATTATCACTAGTGTTGTTATAAAGGTCAGCTGAGATATTTCACAATGCCCAGCACACAGCAATTTCTAAACTTAAGCTAGAGTAAATGGCTTAAGGGCAGTGGTGAGAGGGCAGAGTGAGGGTGGGATGAAGGTGAGGTCCATGAGCAATGGGAAGAAAGCTTGAGACTCTCTTTCCTAAATATGAAGATGGTTGTACTAACACCATGTGGAGTGAAAGTGGGTGATCAAAGCTTGGCCTATCTTGGGACCCAGGACTTCTGAACAACTTGGATCCAGTTTCCTGTCTTTGTCTAACCAGCTGCCTAACTTTAGGCAAATCACTCAATCTTTCTGTTCATCAGTTCCCCTGTCTGTAAGTGGGATTCATTTATGCATCTAACAAATGCTTAGTGAACACTTGATATGGTCCAAGTACTGTGCTAGTTACTCTAGTGATTAAACTCATCTTTAAGACAGTTGATACCTTGGTGGTTAAGGGCACAGGCTCTGGAGCTAGGCAGACCTGGATTTGAGTTCAAACTCTCTCACTTACTAGATGTGTGACCTTGAGAAATTTACTTATACTATTGGGCTTCCATTCCCTCATTTGTAAAATGGAGAAAATAGAGGTTTCTATGTCATAGTGTGATTGTGAAGATTGAAGGTTTTAATGGATGTTAAGCCCTTAGCATAGTGTCCAGCAGAGGCCAAGCACTTGGGAAACATCAGCAGCTGTTACAACAGACAGCCCCTTCCACCTCCCCCCCCCCCCCCCCCCCCCCCCCCCCCCCCCCCCCCCGCCCCGTGTCCTGCAGGATCTGACAGTGGAGACTTTACACTAGTAAGTGCTGGGACTGAGCCACAAGCAACATGTCATGAAAGCACGGATAAAAGTGACTTCTTAAAATACTTGAAGGGCTGCTTTGTGGAAAAGGGGTTAGAAATTTTATGAAATACTAACCATACGTAGCCAAGACCAATGTAACGAAGACTTCCCCTAGAGGCAGACGGGGCAACAACTAGAAAAGTCTCCCTCAGTAGGTGGTGAGCTCCTCCCTCACTGCAGATGTTCAGACAGACACTGCACAGCACCTTCTAAAAGGCTGTAGATAAGATCCAACATTGTCTCGTGGAAATATGTGTCCCTGAAAGTCACTTTTAATCCTGAACTGCCATCGATAATTATTTCTGAGCATGAGGAGCCCAGAAAGCCGCCACAGGGCAGTGAAACTTTAGCTAAGGCTTGAAGGATGAGTAGGATTTTAATAGAATGAATAGAAATATCTTCTGCAGAGGGGACACCATGGCAATGCATGGAGGCCTGAGAGAACGGGGTGAGCTGGGACAGAGCAGCTGGTGTAGCTGATCACAGGAGCCTAGATGAGAAGGGAACAAAAGAATCGGGTCAGGTGCCAGAATCCCAAAGCATGATACAACCAGGCAGAATTGTCATGAATGGCCATATCATTGAGTGATACTTGAAAGCCACAGCTCATTGGGTCATTAGGCACCGGCTCGGGACAATCCCTGGTGCCACACGCAGTCTCTTTTGTGCTGCAGCTTCAGTCTAGAGAGCACAGAGGGGCCAGGTCACAGGCGCTGCTGCATCCCATATTCTGGAGAGACACCCAAAGAACAGAGCCGGGCTCTCCACACATGGCAGCTAGGCTGACGAGCAAGACTCTGTCTCAGGAAGAAAAAAATAGGCAATTACAATTTTACAACTTTTTATGAGACATGTACTAAAGATAGCAGTAAGACAGGCTGTTAAGGAGCACAAAGGAGAGGCCCCTAAGCTAGGCTGAGAGGGACAGAGAAGGCTTCAAGGAGGAGAGGATATCTTAACTGAAGTTTGAATAATAAGAAGTTATCCAGGAGAAAAAGCAAGAAAGTATTAAAAGATAAACTTAGGCACATTAAAATTTTGAAGAGTTTATTTGAGCATTCAGCAATTTATGAATCAGGCAGCACCGGACTACAGGCAGTTTAGCACTCTGCCTGGAGGCCGAGAGAGGAGGCCTAAAAAGTGTGTGTGATTGCTTGCCTACTGGGATAAATAGTAATAATTAATACAGTGTGAGTGGAAGCAAGATGAAGAAAACATATCAGATTGGTTAGAGTGGCAAGTCCCTAGTTAGAGGTTGGTTGGCAGTTTCCAACTGGCAAAGTCTCTAGTTTTGTTTCAGTGTTCATATTGGGCTTTTGGGTGCTCATGTAGGATCTTAAAGTGCTAGAGAAACCCCAGACTAATGACCTTCCCATTAACTTTTTTTTTTAACAAAAGGGAACAGAACGTGCCAAGGTCCATAGCTGAGACAGACCACAGTGCAGTCCTGGTACTGTAGGGGGAAGTGACAAGAGAGGGAGCGATAAGCAGTAACCAGAACTGTGGGGGTTGGAACAGGTCCCAGTAACCACGCATCTCTCCCTTTGGGCTTCTCCACCAACTGGGAAATACACACTAGAGTTAGGGAGCAAAGCACCAGCTTTATTGCTAGTAAAGCTGAACTGGAGGATATGGCTTGAACCTAAACTCAAAGGAAGCTTCATGGAGATGATCTCATAGAAGTAGAGGGTAGAACAGGGGTTACCAGAGCCTGGAGAGGGGTTGGGGAGGGAAGATAGGGAGAGATTGGTCAACAGTACAAAGTCATGGTTATTAGGAGGATTAATTCCTGGTCTTCTATTGCATGGCAGGGTGGCTACAGTTAACAATATTGCATCATATATTTCAAAATAGCTAGAAGAGAGAATTTTGAATGCTTTCACCACAAAGAAATGATAAAGATATGATGGTGGATATGCTAAATACCCTGGTTTAATTATTACATAATCTATATGTATATTGAAACATCACACTGTGCCCCATAAATACATAGAATTATTATGTGTCGATTAAAATAATGAAATAAAATAAGCTTCATACTCCCCACATTCTCCACCACCCCCAAGTTCCAGGCAGAGGATCTGTACAAATTACAGGTCACTCCAAGCAGGGGCTCACCATTTGAAAGAGAAAAAAGCATGTGCAATCAAAGGCAGGCCAGCCTGGAAAAAAAGGCAAAAATGTTCTCTACAGTATCATCAGTAAGTAGGGCCACTTTTCCACCCATGAAGAGGCAAGTGAGAGGCCAAGGAGAAAGGCAGGAAGGGTTTCTACCTTTGTTTCCTTCTGGGAGTGGAATAAAAAAACCCTTTCACCTGTGCAAAACCTGAGGCTCAGGGTAATCAGTCAACCTCCCACCTCCACCCAGTGCAGATCATGTAAAAGGATGCTGTAGGTCATTTGAGAACCTGGGGGCTCATTGTGAGTGACAAGACCAGACTGGAGTTTTTAAAAGATCATCTCGTTGTGGTGTGCAGAATAGATCATAGAGGCACAAAGAAGAGACATAGAGACCACTACCCAGTTTATCAGTCAGGGCGTTTAGTGGCAAACAACAGATTCCACTCTGGTCATCATAAACAGAAAGGAATCATTCAAAGGAGGTTTAGCAGTGCATAGTGTCTGCAAAGGGTCAAAGAGCCGGGTTCCTCCACTGCATGGCCAGGGATGACATTCAGCTCCCACAAGGACAGCTCCAAAATCAACACCACGACACTGGCAGCATGGTTCACACTGCACTGCCCCATGCCTACTGACGGCTCTCAGGACAAGATGCCCAAACTCTGCCACAGCTGCCCCCAAGAGCCAGATGCCTCCTCCAGAACCTCACCCGATGGTAAATTCCGCATCCTCCTTTGCCATGTTCCTCGGCTCCCAACCAGCCTCACAGAGGAGTCCCACTGGTAGAACCACAGTCACATGCAGGTACCCAGCTGCAAAGGCAGTTAGGAGAACAATTTACCTTGGGGAGAGGGGACTGGCTACGTGGAGAATTTCCCAAACATTGGGGATAGTCCAAATGTCTCTCCTACTCCTTAGCAAACTGAGGAAAAGTAAATTTTTTTCCTCCTCATCACATCCTTTCTGCATCATAAGAATACTAAATATCTATACCTTCCCATCCTTCTCTTCCCTGGGCATCTAACCCCACCTCATTCCTGACTCTCAGTCCATTTCCCTGCCCTGGGAATTGTGGGGAAAGGCACTAAGTTGGACTGTAAAGCAATAAAAATTCTTGTGGAGAGTAATTTGGCAAAATGTTTCAAAAGCTCTAAAACTATGCATCCCTTTTGGCCCAGCAATTCCATTTCCAGAAATTTGTGCTAAGGAAAGCACAAGATAAATATACAAAGATATAATAAGTGCAATAAAGTCCATCTCAGCAATATTTAAAAGAAAAAGATTATTAATTCCAATGATAAGAGTATTGCTTAAAATTATAGTTTATAGTTTATTAAAATCATGCTTTTGAAGTCTACCGATGTGGTACGATGTGGCAATGCAGTTTAATAAAGTAGAAAATAGCTGTTACAAAGCAGTCTAGATAATATAATCCCATTCTTAGTTTTTAGAAATATGTGTATACACATATACAGAGGAAAAGCAGGCTGCAATAATTTTCCAAGGACATGATTAACACCAAAGTGCTAATATTAATAGTTATTTTTTTCTTCTGGATGCAAAATTCTCTGCAATTAACAGTTACTTTTGTAAACCAAAAAAGAAAATAAATGCTATTTTAAAGGTTTCCATTGGTTTTTCCACTTGTACTGCTCCCTCCTGTGGCTTATTGCCGGAGGAGAGTTCATGAACAAGCAAGAACTGTCTTCTCAAGAAAAGTAAACTGATGCTGGATCCCTCTGGAAGCAAATTAAGGTGAACTCCAAGTAGAAATAGTGGACAGTTTGCAAGAAACGAGTGCCATTTGGGGAGTCTAAAAGCCAGATTGGATCTTCTGATCAAAGTCAGGGAAGAGAAATGGATGTGTGTTTCTACCCTAGGATCACAAGAGGAAATGAACAGCAAGTCAGTCAAAAGGGATAGGGAGGACAAAAGGTGAGTAGAGAACCCCACCACCTGAGGGATCCCAGGAGAGAAGTTGTAAGTCAGAAGCAAAGTAACTGCACAGATGCCACCAGACCTAAGGCAGCACCAAGGAAGATCACCTCTTGAACTTCCAAAGCCAAACCAACTACACCCTGCCCCTGCTGCTTCCCTGCCACCTCAAACACACAGATTGGACATCACACCTAGAGTAAAGGAGATCATGTTGCACCAAAGGTAACTGATATAGGAGAGAACGGTTTTCAGTGGGGAGTCTCCAGGAGAAGGAGGAAGAGCAATGTGTCAAGAATCATAGCCTCAGAAAGGCACCCAAGCCTCAGCCAAGACCAGGAATTGCTAGATCATCACACAAGATCGTCATAGCCGCCTCCCTCCTCAATCTCCCTTCAAGCGTGTGCCTCCTCAGCTCTGCACCTACAGACAAGCCAGGTCAGGGCCATAAGAACAGGCCCCAGAAGCAGCAGCACCTACAGACAAGCCAGGTCAGGGCCATAAGAACAGGCCCCAGAAGCAGCATGTCCAAGGATCATGCCCTTATCTCCAAGAACTCAGGAGGATCAAGGGCTCCAAAGGTATCTCCTTACAAGCGGCCTCATCACCCCTGTGACCTCCTTGTTCCTCAGAGTGTAGACAAAAGGGTTGAACACAGAGGTGAAAACTGTGTAGAAGAGAGCAAGGATCTGTTCCTTGTCCTGAGAGGAGCCTGCCTCAAGCCTCAAATAGGTGACAGTCCCAGTCCCAAAGAAGACCATGAACACAAACCGATGGGAGAAACAAGTAGAGAAGACTTTTCAACACCCCTAGGATATCGCAACCCCAAAGATGGTGGCAAGAATACTCACACAGAAGGCCAGATCAGTGAGAAGGGGGTCAGAGTAAAACCTATGGTGACGGCAAGATCCTCCACCTTGTTGCAGAAGATGGCAGTGAGTGAGCAGCACTCACCGACGCCAAGAGGAGAAGAGATGCAGTGGGGTGGAGCCGCTGGCTGGTGGGGTGGCAGGGTGGTGGGGCAGGAGGAGAGGAGGGTGGAGGGCATCCCAGGCACGATGGTTGTGGCTTAAGGGATCTCCACCATGGAGAAATGGCACAGGAAGACGTGCATAGGTGAGTGCAGGGCACGGTCTGCCAGCCCGGGGAGGTGGCCAGGTAGATGCAGAGCACTCACAAGACAGAGGGCCCCAGAGGGAATGAAAACCAGAGAACTCCAACAAAACAAGCTCAGTCACTGCTGTGCCACTCCCACCACCCCTTCCACAAGGCCAGACTGAAGGAAGGAGCCAGAGGAGAGCTGGTGCAAACCAGGAGGCAGCCGGGCAAAGACAAACGCTGCAGCAATGAAGGCTCGGGAGAGGGGGCAAGAACATCCCAGCTCTCAGGGGTAGGATGGGGGCGCACCTGGGCTGCTGGGGATCCCCTCCCACAAAACCCCTCAGAACAGAAAAAAGATAAACCAGGGGTGCTGAGGGTAAATGGCAGAGCTTCCTTAAGGCTGGGGACTTGACAGACACCAGGGTGGTTTGTTCTATTTACCTGAGCTCTGGCTTCTAGGAGCAAAGAGCTGGGGCTGGTAGGACAGCTCCCTTTGAGGAACTGGTTGAGAAAACAGGCAGCAAAGTCAGTGAGCAGACGGAATAAATAAAGCTCACAGGAGACTGGAGGAAAAATGGATCCACCATGAGGTGGGAAGTGAACAGGAGTGAGAGCGAAGAGAGAGAGAAAGAAAAGATAGGATCAAAGCCCACCAAGACAGGGCTTCACCTACAGAGGGTCCCCACAGCCCTCAGAATGCCGCCCCCAGCAGCACATCACAGCAGCTCAATCCCCCCAAGAGCCTGATTCCCAGAGCAGACAGTGGGCAGGGAAAGCAAGCAGGGGAAGATGAAGAAAGGAGAGTGAAGTTCTGCCCAGGGACCAGGGGAAAGGAAGTGGCTTCCACATGCCTAAGCTCCCTGCTGTGGGGCTTGGATCTAGAGTCTCCACCCCAAGGACGACAGAGCCACCACATGTAGAGGGGGCTGGGATGTATCAGGGTCCCTCAGCAAGGCCTGAATGGAGATGGGCTCAGAAACCAAGTGTTCTAACTCCCTGGCCAATTACTACCTGCTGAATTGCCTTCTGCCCATAACACATTCCTAGAATTAGTCCCTGGCCTTCTTTCCACCACCTGGAAAGCACTTTGTAAAAAAGTACTTTGTAAAACAGTGCCAATCCTCAAAGAAAAGAACTGCTGAAAGAGAAACAGGTCTGACTTCTGGGAGAACTTCGCAATCTAGCACAGGGTTCAACCCACTCCCCAGCTACTGAGAGAGGCTCCAGTATTCTCTGAACTTTAGAAATAAGACACACTCTCTTAGATCTTGGCCAGGGCAAATGATGTCCCCTGCAGCAAGGGAAGACAGAGGTGACCCAGGGAAATGCCTCAAGCACAGTGGCTCAATGAATAAAGATCAGAGAAATTGCAGTTCCTCCAAATTATGTGTGTCACTTAACTGAGAAAGGAGTTTTCTTTATTGTCACAGCTTCACATCCTGTTTAGTGTTCTATGGAGATCCTTCTAACTCAAGGCAGTCTCTTCTTTGTTTGGGTTGTTTTCTTTTATAGGTTGCAAAAGTTTATTTGTTAAGAATTCCAAATAATTTATGTAGATAGCTCACCGTCAAGAAGGGAGAACGTAACAGCCCTACTCCTTAAGCTTGGGCTGCAGATAGTGACTAGAAAGAGGGGAATAATTTTACAGTGGAGCAACCTGACAAATACTGCCTCAGCCAGGTGACCAGGTCAACATCAACAGTGATAAATCATGTTGACAGTATATGCCTTTGATACGATGTGATGAGAATGGCACTTCTCCTGTGCGGCCTTCCTCCCAAAGCCCATTACCCCAGGCTAATCATGAGAAAAACCTCAGATGAATTTCAGTAGAAGAACATCCTACAAAATACCTGATCTGTACTCCTCGAAAACATCAAAGTCATCAAAAACAATGCAAGTCTGTCTGAGAAACTAGGGAGACATAACAACTCAATGTTGTATGTTGTCCTGGATGGGATCTTGAAACAAAAAAAGGACATTAAGTAAAAACTAAGAAAATCTTAATAAAGCATGGACTTTAGTTAATAATAATGTATCATTGTTGGTTCATTAATTATAGCAAATGTGTCATACTAATACAAGACATTAATAATAGAGAAAACTGGGTATGAGGTATGTGGGAATTCTATGTACTATCTTAGCAATTTTCCTGTAAATCCAAAACTATTTATTCTAAAATAAAATGTAGGCCGGGCGCAGTGGCTCACGCCTGTAATCCTAGCACTCTGGGAGGCCGAGGCGGGCGGATTGCTCAAGGTCAGGAGTTCAAAACCAGCCTGAGCGAGACCCCGTCTCTACTATAAAAATAGAAAGAAATTAATTGGCCAACTAATATATATATATAAAAAAAATTAGCCGGGCATAGTGGCACATGCCTGTAGTCCCAGCTACTCGGGAGGCTGAGGCAGGAGGATCGCTTGAGCCCAGGAGTCTGAGGTTGCTGTGAGCTAGGCTGACGCCACGGCACTCACTCTAGCCTGGGCAACAAAGCAAGACTCTGTCTCAAAAAAATAAATAAATAAATAAAATAAAATAAAATAAAATGTTATTTTCTTATAAACTTTCTTTAAAAGTTTATTTCTTGGGCCGGGCGCGGTGGCTCAAGCCTGTAATCCTAGCTCTCTGGGAGGCCGAGGTAGGTGGATCATTTGAGCTCAGGAGTTCGAGACCAGCCTGAGCAAGAGCGAGACCCCATCTCTACTATAAATAGAAAGAAATTAATTGGCCAACTAAAATATAGATAGAAAAAATTCGCCAGGCATGGTGGTGCATGCCTGTAGTCCCAGCTACTTGGGAGGCTGAGGCAGCAGGATTGCTCGAGCCCAGGAGTTTGAGGTTGCTGTGAGCTAGGCTGACGCCATGGCACTCACTCTAGCCTGGGCAATAAAGTGAAACTCTGTCTCAAAAAAAAAAAANAAAAAAAAAAAAAAAAAAAAAAAAATAGAAAGAAATTAATTGGCCAACTAATATATATAGAAAAAATTAGCCAGCCATGGTGGCACATGCCTGTAGTCCCAGCTACTTGGGAGGCTGAGGCAGCAGGATTGCCTCAAACCCAGGAGTTTGAGGTTGCTGTGAGCTAGGCTGACACCACGGCACTCACTCTAGCCTGGGCAATAAAGCGAGACTCCGTCTCAAAAATAAATAAATAAATAATAAATGTAGAAAATGATTACTACCCTAAGAGAGGTACTGATGAGTGGCAGCTGCCATCTATTCAAAACTTATCCTACAGCAGGGACTCCACTATCTTTTTATGTTCATGATCTCATTATTATTTCCCATGTTATAGATGAGGAAACTAAGCTTGGAAAAATTAAGTTGCTTGATTCGACATGGCTAAACATGATGGAAGTAATATTTGAACCCAGGCCAGCCTGGTCCCAAAACCTTTGCTCTTCGGTGCCACACGGCACTGTCCTCCTTGAGGCAGAGCTGGCCCAGGAAAGTGAGCCTGTAATTTAGAACGCTATGACTCTTTTTATTAAAGCAGCAATCAAAACCCTTATGTATGATTGCAAATGTATTGCCCATTATTTCCAAGTCTGACCTGCAACCTCAGAGGATGGCTGGAGAAGGAAACAAAAGCCTTCGTGCCGAACGAGCACAGAGCGGGCCTGACTTTTCTTCAGAAGTTAGGTCACTATGTAATGCACAGCGTTTAATTGATGCCTGATCGAATTCAAATCTCATTTGAATGTGGAAATTAAAGTTCTCTGCGGTGAACTCTGAGGGATTTTGTCAACATGAGATAATTCTCTTCCAAGATAATGACTAAATTTAATCTCACATAAGCCCGATTACAGGCAGTTCTCCTGACAGTCGCGGGGTGCTGGGCTTGCACGTGAGTGGCGGGGAGCGGGGCGGTGGGCAGCAGTCCTGGACCGCGTGCTGTGGAGGAAATGGCGAGGAGAGACAGGGGAGGCTGCAACCCAGCATGGCTGTGGCTGGGCGAGGCCTCTCGGAGCAAACGGCACACGCAATGACGCCACTTCCTCTTAGAGGCATTTCCGGATGCGTGCATTTCTATTATTTCCTAAGGCCTGTGTTCCTCTTCCTCCAAAACGCTGCCCCTGGGAATTTGTTTCTCCTCCTCCTCAAGACAAAATAAAAGATAACAATATTTCCCTCACTCCGTACTTCAATCTAGAAACACTTGAGCCAAAACATTTATTGCTTAGGATGGATTGGGTGCAGAGACGAAATCGGCCAAGGACCGAGTCCCTAGATCCTTCTAAACTGACTTTTTTTTTTTTTTAAAGTCTTCTTATCTGGACTCTGTTAGAATCTGGCTTTAAATGAATTTTCTTTCTTTCTCTTCCTCCTCTACCACCAAGAGTGAGCAGGGCCCCCAAAGTCCCCTGGGTTCCTGGGGCATGTGGAGGCTGGTGCTGTTGGTGGCCACAGCGGGTCCTTGGGCAAAGGCCATGGAGAGGAGTGGTGGGGATGCGATGGCAGTTTTTCCACTGTTCAGGGCTGTGCCTGGGGGGCCCATAGAGCTAGCTCTATTCAGAGTTCCATCGCACAGCCTTATTTCTGTTTTCCCTACCTCCTGTCTCAACCAGGCCTGGCCTCCAAGGACACCCCAAAGGGAAGCAAAGAGGCAGATTCCCTCTGGTCGTTTCTGGTGGTTACCAGCCACCCATAGCTGGTCCTGGCAGCTGCAGGAGGTTTGTGGTCCTGTCATTACCTCTTGCAGTTGACTGGGGCTAGATCGGGCCTCTGGCTGCGGAGGCAGGGACCAGGAACTGCTCTGCACTTGGAGCTGAAGGAAAGAGGCTACAATTACGAATTGGAAGCCACCACTATTGGCATTCCTGCCTCCCCCACTGAGGAGAGGATTACATGAAATAGACAGCAGGGACATCCAGATGGACGTGGCTTGCTGTACTTTTATTGGCCGCCTGCGATCACCTCTTTGTGACCTTTAGAAATGACAGAGTGCTGCGTTGTCTTGACTCAGAGCGTAAATGCTAAGGGAAGCTGGCTGGAGAATCATGCCCCGGGATGTGCCTTGTCACTATTTTATTATTATTTTTCTCTCCAACCTTAGCATACAATCCAAGGGTGTGCTAACATGCTTTGGGCCCTGTCCTTGAGGAGCTTTTTTCTTCGACAAAAAAGCAACTTCAGCTGGGTCTTAGAGAACATGCTAGATTTTGAGTAGGGAGGCGAGAGGGCATTCATTGTAGGAGCCAAGACCAAAGGAGAGGTGACAGGGACTTTTATCGCAGTGTGGAGGAAAGTGGAAGGACAAGCTGCACGAGGCTTCAGCTGTAGACTGAGGCAGAGGGAGACCCCTGTTCAAGGGCAAAGCGGATCCGCTGTGAGTCTCTCCTACACGGAGGGTCCACTGAAGACTTCTCAAGGTCGCTGGGCAGCCCCGGTGCCAGACACTGCCGTGTGTCTGTGCAGTCACAGGCGCAAAGCACTTCTTCGTCAAACACGTCGCATGTCGCATTTGCTAACGCTCATAACCCCTTTGAAGCTTGCCAAAACACAGGTGCGCTTTTGTTTTGATTGCAAACTCCGAGATCTGCTGGTGGGACTTTCTGTGAGGCCACCATTGCTTCTGCAGCTGCTCATATCCTTCAAAGAGCTGAGGCCCGGGCTGCAGGGGGAGGGGTGCCTTTGACTTCTGAGGTTTAGGTGGCAGGTGCCTCTTCTGCCGTCGTCGCTCCCTCCCCCTCTGGAAGCAGAGAGTGCTGGCCTGTTTCAGAGCTTCCTCCTTGTCACTGATGGCCCAGCAGTGCCAAGTGCTGACAGGAGGTCGTGGCTGCTTTCAGCCGAGCATTAGCCCTAATGGGTTTGGCAGGATTTTAAAATAATCAAAACAAAGCAGGTTAAAAGGTTCGGTGGGGGAGGGATGTGGCTACGGCTTGAGCTCAGATCCTAGGATATGCCCAGCAGCCTGGCCCAGAACAGCTCCAAGGCCTGATGCCAAAGGTCTGAGCTGAATGGAAATCTGGAGTGGCTTTATCAGGGAAATTAGTCCCTGATTAGAGCTGAAAAAGAGTCATGAGTCTTAACTTCTATTTAGCACTCTCAGGATAAGGTGTCCCAGTGTGGTGCTAAGTTACTCCCTCTGGCTCTGGCAGTTCAAAGGATGAAGGAGGGAGGGGTGCTTTTTCAGGAAGAAGGTGGGCAATGCAGTGCCCCTGGGGAGAGCTGTGGGCAGAGAGGTTTGGCTTTGTGGTATGAAATTCTTTCTGCACTTTCCTGCGATCTGATACCTAGGACATGTGTTAGAGCCAAGAAAAGATGGAACTTGTCAAGGTTGGGAATTGGCATTTTTTAATACAACTGGAATAGATCTTCAATGTGGTGGCAATGAAGGGGTCGCCCACCAAGCTTTCCTTATAGCAGGGCATCGTGTTCCAGGCACTGCAGCCTGCAGCTTTCGGGTCTGAACGCCAGCCTTCCATAGTGATGTGTGTTTCCCTGTCCAGAGCTGAAAGATAAGAGTTCGAGACCAGCCAGGGAATGACTCCCTTGTCCGCAGCAATCCCTGCGTTTCCTCCCACTTCTGAACGAGGCTCTCTTCTGCATTCCTCTGCCTTTGTCTTCCAACTCTTCTTAGTGCTTCTGCAAGGACAGAACTGTTGAAAAAATTCTTCCAGAACCAGCAGGAGGGTCTGGTTGTGAAAAAGGCCAGGTAGGAGGTGTGTAGGTGGCGCACCCTGACACCAGGCTGTCCCGGTCTCTGGGTGGTGAGGAAGACCTGCTGCATGGCTCCACTGGTGATCTGGCCCTGAAGCCTGGGTGGGCCCATCCCTCCCTTGGCTAGGGATCTACCTCAAAGCTCTCTTGGATTGCACAGGAACTCAAGCAGAATAGAGGACTGACACTAAGAAAATGGGGCCACTTCCTGAAAACCAAGGGGGAAACATGTGGCTAGGCTTGCGCCCAGCAACTGAAAACGTTCAGAAAGCAACATCATTACTCTCTCTTTCCCTTTTTCTTCCTCTGTTTCTGTCTCTCTCTCTCTCCCTCTCTGTGTGTGTCTCTCTCTTTCTGTGATTTGCCAGGCTCTGAGTCTCCACTTGTCACTGTATGTCTCCTTTATTTTTCTCTTACAGCACTAACTTTTGCTATGTCTTCAAACCCCTGGCAGAAGATGGCAAAGCCCTCAGTTCAGGCAAACAGTGGAGCTGGTCCTAGAAGTGCCAATTCCAAATTCACTGAAAGAAATCTGATTACCTCAGAGTAAGCCAGAGAAGATTGAAAGGGTTCATAGGGCAGGATATGGCGATTACCTGAGTTCTGATCACAGTATGTGCCTGGCAGCCCGAGGCCGGAGCAGCTTCATGGCTGTGGTCATGGGGCAGCATGGGGTGGGTCGTGAGGTCACAGAATGTTAACATAGGAAATTAACATGGCTGCATGGGTCTGTATTCACTAGGGCCCAGCTCAGAGATGCATGGGTGTGTGCACAGACACACGCTTGCACATGTGTGTGTGTGGTCTTATGGTTGGGTGGAGCCCTCCTGAAAGTACCTACCACATCAGATAGATATCTAGATAGAAGAAATTTGGACCCATCTTTTATCCACAATTTTTTTTTTGAAGGCACCTTCCTGCTGTATACTTCAGCAAAATTCCTCATTAACGTGGCCCTCCTGAATTGGGAGATTGGTCCCAGATTCTCTAATCATCCTCTGTCTTCCCTGGCTGGAGAAGCTGATGTATGCTGGGGAGTCTTTTGTGAATTTACATTTCCTTTAATATGCATTGGGCACAGATGGTTACCAGGTTGTCTCCAATCCATAAGTCTTCTTTCATCAAGGGCTGATCAAAATTTAGTGTGAGCAGGTTTAAAGGGACAAGCTTTTAGGCTTGGAATGTGCATATAAATAAAAATGTTGCTGTAGCGGCTCCATTGTTAATGAAAGAAAAATGATCCATGTCCTCTTCCGGGATAACGGAGTCTCTGAATATATTTATTTCAAGATTTAGGTGCTGGGGGAACCAACCACAAATCACAGAGCAACCATTAATGAGCCTCTGTCCCCACCTGTTAAGCTTATTAACTGCCTGTTACCTACAGTTCTATATCCCACTTGGGGAAACACAGTGGATGCTTCGGCAATGCAAAGGCTGAAAAACACAGAAGTTAATCAAAAGCACGGGTAGGGGCTGGAAATGCAATCAGAAGACATGTGCTGGCTGAGATTATTGGGGGACTGGGAGGTGGCTGGGAGGAAGGATCTGATGCTGTCTGATCTGAGATTTAGCTAATTAAATCCCCCATTCTTTAGTCAGTGTCCTCTCACTCTGCACATGCTGAGGACATGAAAAGCACAGTCCCTGCCCTCAAGGAACCTACATGCTAATTGGGGGGCACGCTCTACATGTGAGAATCACACCGATTCTGTTGAAAAGCAAGTTCAGGGTAGCTGCAGAGGCTGCATGAGTAAGTGCTAAAGGAATGAAAAATGGGAGAGTGTGATTAAAGTGGCAAGACAGCTTAGCCATGAGAGAAGCCTTGGGTTTTGCTTCCATTCTGTGATATGACAGTGGCTGTGTTGTTCATTGTTCCCGCTCTTGAGTTTCTTATTGATGAAATAAGAGTCACTGCTAAAGTGTGGCATTGCTAAAGATAGCACTTCAGCTCTTGGTGAAACAAGAGTAGGGACAGAAAATTGATAAGAGGAAGGAACATTTGGGATGACTTGGGCATTTAGCAAAGTATAGGATTGAATTCATGGAGAGGAAGGAGGAAGCCACTCTTGGCAGGGACACTTTTGTGCGTCAGGCCTGAGGGTGGCACGTGTGCATGTAGAGAGGATGGCCTGTCTCCTGGGGATGGGAGCCAAGGACAGAGGGGAGTGGGTAAAATCTCACACAAAGGGCTGGACAGAGCCATTGAGGAAGGCAGGCAAAGCAGACTGAACACCTGAACCAAGAGCAACATTCCTTAACCCGAATGTTCAGGAATATTCCCAGTTGCTTCCCAGCTTTAAGGCAAGATCCGACTAAAAGCAGGAGCAGTCCTTTTTTTTTAAGTAATTTGAAGGCAGAGATAAAAACTGAACACTAAAAAGCCTCAGCTCTATGATTAATTAAAAGGATCATCTCAAATGTAGAAAATTGCTTAAATAAAAGAAGACACAAAATGGCATACGTGTGCCTCCATATGTTAATTATGGCTATTTTTCTTTGTTTTTCTGCTGCTGCTACAGCCATGTCCCATCTATCACTTGGTTTCGGGCGTCATAATCAATTGACTGTACCATAAACAACATGTTGTACATGTGGCAAATGATAACCGCATTTAACTCGA
The DNA here is from genome assembly GCA_008750895.1 of Mirza zaza. NCBI lineage: Eukaryota > Metazoa > Chordata > Mammalia > Primates > Cheirogaleidae > Mirza > Mirza zaza. The sequence continues at coordinate 27,271 of VSMD01022913.1, read as the reverse complement.
CACAGGGTGAAAACACCCTTTTATTCATTCTTCCAGTCTCTCAGAAGAGGAAAAGAATAGCTTTAAATTAATTCCTTATTGAACCAAGCAGATCTTTTTTTTATGAACTTTGCTGGGGCAGTCAGTGCTGCCACAGAGCCATGCCCACTCTGCTGGAGCCACGGGATGTCTGTCACCCCAGTGCTCAGAATGGTGCATACACGAGGCGCTCCATTGCTGCACATCAACCAAATCACCACTGCTATTTTTACTTTTTCTGATAGATGGTCAGTTTCATGGAGAATTGTCATTCATCACCAGAAGGGATATTTTGACCCATGGAAGATAGCAATTTTTTTTATTTTGCTGGTTGAAAATAAGTAAATATGGTAGATCTCTTCGTGACTGCTACTGGACCAACATCCAGCGCCCCATGGAACTAACTGATTCTCTTCTGTTTCTTCTCTTAACACGATGGCCGAAGCTGATGGCACGCTACAGCCAGCCAACCAACTGGTGAGCATTATGCGTTGTTCTTCTGCACCCTGGTTAGCTGTACGCCTGTGTGCTCACCAAGAGCCAACTGTTTGTTTCCAAATCTCTTCCTTCCAGTGAGCCTTAATATTGGAATGATAGAATTAATTAAATATTACATAAACTGATGATACCTGTAAGAAAAATAAGTTGTTTCTATGAAAAATAAGTTGATGGGTTGAATGCTCTGGAGAAAATCAATAAAATGAAGTGCTTAAAAAGTTTGTGTTAAATTAGTGGGAAAGACACCTGTAAATGGTACAAAAGAATGCCAACTTCTAGAAGAAATTCACTGTCAACTTTAAAGAAATTAAATCTGGAAATAACTGGTGATGAATGGGTTGTATGAGAGTGCTCAATGTACGAAAGACATTGTGCAGCTACAATTGGCAAATGCCTTTTTGAAGAAAGTACACTTGAAGATTCAAGGGCAAAGAAATATTTCAGCCATGTGTGCATGATTTTTGATAATTGTTTGCTGCTTTCATAAGCTTTTTCAATTAACCAGTCAAGTATTTTTTTTTTCTGATTGGTAGGTATCATAAGAGTTCTACTAAAAAATATATTAGTGTATTCAAAGAGAATTAAGGCCATACAAAATTAGCAATGAAAGCACAATGATTGGTGGAAACTGCAACAATATGAGAACTTCACTGAGCATCTCCAAGTGAAATGTCACCCAGGTCAGTGTGCCTCTCAAGGAAGGGATGGTGCTTTCAATAACAAACCTATCTTACAATCAGCTAGTTGTTTATCTTATACATAGTGCACTCTCTATTTTTCTTTTTTTGTAATGTTTTAAAAAGCTTTTTAATTTGAAAATATTTCAAACTTACAGAAAGTTAGAAAGGTACAACTCTAATGTAATTAACTTCCATCCATATATCCTCTACCTAGATTCACAAATGTTAACATTTCACAATCCTTGTTTTATCTCTCTCTCTTTCTATATCCCCCTTTGCTGAGCCTCCCCTTCCTTCTTCCTCTTATTATTATTGTTAGATTTGCTAAGTGATTTGAGAATGACTTGCACATGACATGGCTTTTACCCATAAATTCTTCTATGTGTATTTCTTAAAAACAAGGATATTGTCTTACATATCCACTCTATGATGATCAAATTCAGGAAACTTAACATTGATGTAATAATATCATACTTACACCATGTCTTAGTCCCTTTAGGCTGCTATAACAAAATACCATAGAGTGGGTGGCTTCTAAACAACAAATTTACTTCTCACAGTTCTGGAGTCTGGGAAGTCCGAGATAAAGGTGCTGGCATATTTGGTGTCTGGTGAGGGCCAATTTCCTTGTGCCTTCTTGCTTTGTCATTACATGATGAAAGGGGCTAGCTATCTCTCTGGAGTCTCTTTTATAATGACACCAATCACATTTATGAGGCCTCTGCCCTAATCATCTCCCTAAAGGCCCCACCTCCTAATATAGCATATAAATATATATATATATGCTATATATAATATATATATATATATGCTATATATAACCTATGTAACCTTAGGGGTTAGGATTTCAACACATACATTTTTCGAAGACACAAACATTCAGACCAGAGCAGATCACATCAAAATAATCTCTTTTATAGCATTTTTTCTTCTTCTTCTTCTTCTTTTTTTTTTTTTTTTTTTTTTTGAGATGGAGTCTCGCTTTGTTGCCCAGGCTAGAGTAAATGCCATGGCGTCAGCCCAGCTCACAGCAACCTCAAACTCCTGGGCTCAAGCAATCCTGCTACCTCAGCCTCCCGAGTAGCTGGGACTACAGGCATGCGCCACCATGCCCGGCTAATTTTTTTCTATATATATTAGTTGGCCAATTAATTTCTTTCTATTTATAGTAGAGATAGTGTCTCGCTCTTGCTCAGGCTGGTTTCGAACTCCTGACCTTGAGCAATCTGTCCGCCTCAGGCTCCCAGAGTGCTAGGATTACAGGCGTAAGCCACCGCGCCTGGCCTATAGCATTTTTTTTCATAATCCACGATCAAATCCTGGATCACTCATTGTATGTTTGTAGTCTCTTTTTAATCTTGAATAATTCCTCAGCCTTTGTTTCATGGCATTGACATTTTAAAAGAGTGGTTGGCCAGCTGTATTGTAAAATGCCCTTCAATGTGTGTTTGCCTGACTGTGTCCTTATCATTACTTTCAGGTTAGGTCTTTTTGGTAGGAACGCCACATAGATAATATTGTGCCCATCTTAATGTGTCACATCAGGAGGGACGTGATGCCAGTTTTTCCCATTATTGATGATGTTAGCTTGACTGTGTGGTCATGAGGGCATCCTTTGGGTTTTTCCACTCTAAAGTTACCACTTTCTTCTTAGTAATTAATATTTGGAAGCTATAGAAAGATACTATTTCTTATTGAACTTTCACCCAATTTTTCTATCATCCTTTGAGAATTCTTCTCTGTTATTACTATTATAGTTGCCAAATGCTATAGTTCTTTCTTTCTACCGCCCCAAGTTCCAAATGGAGAAATCCAAGTATTTGTTAGAAATTGGACGTGAAGGATAGGGAAGAAAAAAACACGTATTCCCTCCTCACTCCACCCCATCCCCAACTTGGCCAGTAAAGCAAAAATGGATTTTTTAATCTATTCAAATTGTTTGCTATTGTACTCCAGTTCTTTGGAGATGCCATGTCCCTAGATGTCCTTCCCTTCTTTGTCATGCCAACCCCTACAGTTTCTCAGTGCTTTTGACCCTTTTGCTCACTATCCCTCATATTTCTGCCATTTTCCATGTCCACACTGAAAACATGGGAAATCAGCTATTTTTCTGCTGCACCCAGTGTTTTTGCTGAATGGAGTATGTAGGGCAAAAGGAGGTAGCCAGGAAAGTGTCATGTCCTGAGAGTAAAGGAGGGGAGGGGAGAAGAACCCTGAAGGGTATATCCTCAGAGGGGACAATCTCTAAAACATAATCGTATGCATTAGAGAGGTTAATCTCCCAATAGCTTGGAATCTCCTTATATTATTACCTTGGTACACTAAGTGTCTGTCTACTCCTCAGACTTGAGATGCATTTTTTGCTTTACTTAGTGCCTACATGTGCTAGTGTTTTACTTTGTTTACTCATTTACATTTTGCAATAACCATGTGTCATAGGTACTACTGTTAGAGTTTCCATTCACATGTGAGGAAACTGAGGCTTAGGGAAGTTGGCCTAAGATCACAAAGCTGATAACCAAGGTGTTCTATCTCCAGAGGCAACTTCCTTTGCAGCTGTGTTTCAAAGAAGTGAGGAGAATAGGTGTCAGAAATCTCATGCACGTAAGTATGGATTTACCTTCTGGACCTCCAGCTAGAGTTCATTTCGAGTAGATTTTGAATAAAATTATGCTTTCCAATGTAATAATCTTGGTGATATGGTTTCCCCTGACAAATGGCAACTCTTCTCAAATCATAACTGATTCTCATGAGAAATAGCGGTGGCCACACTGACAGATGGCAGCTGGACAGCTGGGAAGGAATCAACAGGGGCTCCCAAGTGGCTCTCTACAGAGAAGCTGCAGTGAACATCTTGACATACCCAGCCTCTGAAACAAGTCTGAGAACAGTGAAAGATGCTTTCACACTGAAAAACTGAAAAACCGAAGAGCTCGTGCACTCATGCATCATGTTCTTGTAATCTCTTTTGATGAAAAATGCATTTTGTGTATCTACTCTTACTCTAACGAGCACAGAGTAGGGTGGTCTGGAGAAAGTCACTTTATCTCAGCTGCAAAATAAGAAAGCAGGATTCGGTGATCTCTAAAAGGTCCCCTCTAGTTTCATGAGTCCAAACATGAGTTGTTACTGTAATCATCTAGTTTTAGAATATCAATAACATCTTTGTTTATGTGACACATAAACATGACCTATGCTGAAGTTAATCCTGATGTCCAAACCACAGTAAAATTCTTTAAGACAGCGCTCTCCTAATTGGTTCCTGGAGTAGACACTTCTGGTGAATAAATTCTTCCAAGACAAGGAAGAACTCTGAGATCATTACCATATTCAGAAGACAAATGTATCACCTCCTGAAAATGTTAATGGGCAGCATTAATTGGAAGCAGAGGCCAGGCTGGGAGTTCCCTGTAGATCCTGAGAGCCATAGAACACTCTGGGCCAGACAGAGCACATCTTTCGGTGATAGATTGATGGTCTGGGCAGGGAGTATTTTAAGTCCCTTAAACCTCCTGATTCTTTTCCTCTCCTTTTGGTCTGTGTCTGCCTTTGTTCTTAGCTTCCACCTCCTCACTCTCTCCCTCTGCTCCTTAGCAGTGTTCCTAAGCTCTGCTATACATTTAGGACATGACCATTGAGGATCAGCAATGAGAAGAAAAGAGAACAAAACCAGGGAAAATGTTGACTTCAAAGGAGGAAATAATGAGACATCAAGTTGAAAATTAAAATTGAAGAATAGATGTAACATCTACCATCAAGTATATAATCCACGAGGACTCACCTTTCCCATCTGTTTGTATAGCTATTGTCTTTCCTCTTGTTCCCCTTTGAGAGGTTTATTCACAATAAACAAAAATACCAACAATAAATTTCTTAGCTTAATTTTAGGTCCACTTTAGTGTTTTTTTCCTTTTGTGCTCCTACTTGAAAATAATGCTATCTTACTGTACGTCACTTATTTTTTGTTAGCTGCCTCTCATTCTTTGCAGAAAAGGAAGGGATACAAACAACAACAAACAGGAACAATTTATTTGATTGTGAAAAGCAATCAATTTCTATTATCGAAAACAATAATCAACACTTATATAGAGTGTGTGCTGTTTTCCAGGCACACTGTTCCCTCATTTCCCATATACTGACCCACTTAATCCTCCAATGGTCCTATGTGGTAAGTACCATTATTGCCTTTCCCTACCTTTTGAAAGGGAGGGAATTGAAGCCTAGAGCAATTAAGTAACCCATCCAAAGTCACACCTCTAGCGAGCAGTGAAACTGGGCCTTGAGATCATATACTCAGAGTCCAGACTCCAGGCCTTTGACTGCTGGGCGATGCTGCCTCTCTCAGGTCCACTATGACAGGTATGGGGAGTGAGCACATACGAACAAACCCATCAGAGCAATGACTGGGTGGGACTAGCTATTCAGGGGAAAGTGACTGCCTACCGCTACTCTTGAGGAACTAGAATATACACAGATTTAAATACAATCCAATTTATTTCCTAAACCCAAGAGATCCTACCAGGGATTCTATCTTTAATATGGAGTATTGGTTTTGATTAGCAAAAAAAGCTTCCAAGATGTCTGTTGGTCTCTTTTGGTAATTTAAACTGTGATACAGAAATATGGTCCTCTGAAATGCCAGCCTTCTCTTGGGCACTTTGGATGCCTAACCTTTCTCTTCTTTATCTCCTATGCTGTCCTTTGTCCCAGTTCCAGCTTTTTCTACCTGATGGGCAGCAGTTCACTTGCCTCCAAAGCAGGTGCCATCTGAGATTATTTCAGCCTGAAACATAATTTTTGGCTCTTTTGCCAGAGAGCAAAGCCCACTTGCTCAGAGGCTGTGGCTGGGGGCAGCTGATGTATCCTGTATCCCTTTGAAGATCAGGCCTGGAAGGGTTTTCTTCAAGAGATGTCCACTCACTTCAAAGCTGACTGGTGCTGCTTCTGTGCTAGCCCAGGTGGGACAGTCTGGAGGGATGCTTTGTCCTTTATATTTGTGGATATTGTTTTGGCTTAACTTAAAATCCTAGCTGATTCCAGGTCTTCTGAAGTGCTGATGAGAATGATCAGATAAAACAAGAGAGTTGCAAATTTTCCTTTCAAATTCAGCCGTTAGCTTGGGCCCCTTCAGCCCCAGCCAAGAGAGCTAGAAGTGGTTTTTAGTTGTTTTTCGCTTTAGCCCATGATGCTTTTAGCAAGGGAGTGTTGGAGAACAGAAGGGAGTGAATATAAGTGTTGAATCTGGTCACATGCTGTTGATACAGAAGGATAAATTTGTTAGCACTTAAATCTTAACCAAGAAATACCTTTATGAGACATGGGTCTCCATACATGGTAGAAGCCTAGAAGCCTACTCGTTTTTGTGAATGTCATTAAAAGTCAGTTTCAAAATTTCTTTCTTTAAGATATCCCAACAGTGTGGCTTCCTTTCAAGCATGATTATTTTCAGTGATTGCAATGGTTTAATTACCCTTACCCATGTTGTTTTAAGGATGATTTCCAGGGACACAAAAGTGACTTAGTGACTTCCATTTAGCTGATAGTTCTTTCTTTGTCAGGTTGAGACAACCTTGTGCACATGGTTGAGTATGTGGTTGACTGTAGAAAGCCCTTGGCTGTATTTTGTACCTTTTCCACCTTAGTTAGAATAAACAGTCCCAGTGTTTCCAGGCTGGTCCAAATTTATGCCTACTCTCCCAGCTTAATTGTGAATATTGCCTCTTTCCCTCTAAAAAATTGTCCTAGTTTGGATGGTAAATTAGGAGGTTATCCTATTTCTGGGGAACTCAAAACAGGTGTCTTGAGTGGATATCCACTGTGGTATAATAGAAAATTGGGATTTAAAGCTAAAAATCTAAATCCTGGATCTGCCACAGGTGATGGAACAAGTAATTTAAAATCTCTCTGAGCCTCAGTTTGCTCATCCATAGACTAGAAAAAATAATACCACATGCAGTTTCTGTGAGAGCTAACTGGGTCAATACATGTGTGCAAACACCCAGAAGTGTGCATGGAGCCCAAGAGGGAGTCACCACCTTTGTTTACATAGAAAGTCTTTTCACCTGAGGGGAGAGGAGGAAGAGACTGTACCTAGCTTCATCGTAAATGAATTTTTGTGATAGAAATGGGGCAGAGAATTAAGTGAAAGAAGAGAGCTTGAGGGCAAAGGAGGAAATGAATTAGAAGTAATTCTGGGGCAAGACACAGGATTGCTGATTTTAAACATAGCATGGAAATTGTTTCCACTCAGGGCTACGTAATAATTGCACTCGGATCCTCCAGGGTGTGTTTGAGGTTTCTCTATGCGTTTCATGTCTTGAGGCTTTTGACACCTTTCTATGCTCCAGCCCCACTTCTCATGTTCTTTTGAAGCGGGCTTAGCTTCCTCTGAAAACAAGGCGTTTCTGTGTGAAAGCTGTGGGTGCTCTGGGACTTGAGTCTCCAAAAACAGAAGCAAATTAGCTAGAAAAAAAACCCCTGCCGATTGTCATGCTGGAGAGATTAAAAGAAAAGTTGGTCCAGACAAACTATCCTCAGGCAGTTGGTTGCAGCTGGTTAAACATGAGTTACAGTGAAGTTACATGTGGGATGTATCTGCAAGATGTAAATGTCCAGACATAACCAGATTCTATTTTCTCCTCTTTCTATGACCCATTTACTATGTCACCTGGAATAGGGATATGTTGATATGTGAGATGTTACAGCCTTGATCATATTTTTACTTATTGGTCCTCCTTATCAGTGTAGTGCATGTTTACTTATGGGAAATATTACCCATATTTCTACCATTCAAATGTAACCACTGTTAAGGTTTGGACATGTTTTATCTAATATTTGGTCACATTTCTATAATTTTGATTTCCTTTTTTCTCTCAAGCTATGTTAAAATTTTACCATGTTGATATTTCATTGGGCAAATTTTCTAAAAGTTGCAGTGATTCCCAAAATGTTAGATTTTTTTTTAATATTTTTGAAATATCAATCTTTGTATATAAATCTTTGTCTGCATTTGAGATTATTTCTTTAATGCGAAAATAAAAGAAGGGAAATTATAGGGTCAAAGATATGAACCTTTTAAAGCCCTTTATTCATATTGGAAAATTGAAAAGCTATTTTAAAACACTGCTATCAGTTCACAACTAATGTAATTTTATTTCTTTTCATACTCACTTTAGTAATATGTAGTGGTACTGTAAACTATAATCATTGCAACTTATCCTTATATCATTCTGTAAAATACTATTTTATGGTCAAGTTAGCATATAGGGTAAGTTGGATTTTTCAATATAAAAATTCTGATTTCTACTAACACTGATGGCATACATTGACTATTACACTTGTGGTATCTCATGGGTGGATGTTTTTCTGGGATTCTTGATGGTCCCTTTTCTTGATCATCATTGTACTCAAATTATTCTAAAAACCAGGCTGGCAGCAGGAAGGGAGGAAGGGAAGATATTTCTTCCTTTAGAAATAGCTTAAGTAGTTTCAGGTGATCTACATTTCTGGCATTTGCAGCATATTGATACAAATTGTGAAAACAATGTCATTGTCTTTAAAAAATAACCTTTATATTCTATTAGCTTCTGGGATGTGCATTCTAAAAACTGGACAGAAAATTTGGAATGAATTTCCCTAGGTGAGGGCTCAGAATCTATGATTGTCTTATGTCTCTTTGAGGTGGAAGCCCCAGAGCTTCCCACTTTCCAGAGCTTTCTTACCACCTGTCACTGGCAGGGAGAAATGTCTTCCCTGCAGGGGAGAGTAGACAGGCCTCTGGGCTGCCTCTCTCCTTCTCCAGTGGAGAAACAAAGCACCTGGCCAAGAGAGAGATCCCTTCAGAAGCAAGAACAGGACTTGGGCCAAGGCACCACATCTGAGAACAAGGAGACTGTCAGACTCCATGCCTTGTGCAGTGACTTAGCTGTTCATGGCCGACACATTTTCTTTGGGACATATACCATTCAGTTTCCACTCAGTTAAATGAGGAGAGAACCATACTTGTTTTGAACGCAGATGACTTTTGGTCAAGATGGATACATTTAGACTTGATTTGGTGCTTTCTACAAACTCAATAGCATTTCCATCAACATTTTAACCTTTTCTCCTCCTGGCTTAAGCTACTCTCATCCTGATTTTCTTCAATAGTTATTCTGACAGGGTAGTTTCTAGAACTTTCCCTCTGGTCAGCCCTCCTCCACATCTTCACCAAGTTTGTAGGTCTCATCTGGGATGTATGTAGTTAGCAAACATTTTTCTTGAAATATTGTGCCTACATGACTATGGATACTTCATGTGTTATCTCATATGGCTAGCCCACATTCTAATAGTGTGACATATTTATGTGGTCAGGATAATAGTATTGAGACGGTCCAAAGTTCAGGTAATTGTTTCTCCACCCTGACACAGCATATTATTTGCTATAATAAACTTGTTGTCTACTATAGCCCTACAAGTAACCACCAAGACAATTTTAAGTCTCCTTATTCTGAACTTGCAGAGTGGCCTTTTCTTATTTTCTATTTTTTAAAATTCATTTGGATATAGGACTTAACGTCTATTCCATTTCAAGTGCAACTAAGTTTAAGCTTAGTACACTTAAGTTTAAGTCTAGGGCCTTAGTATCATACTATATACCTAGTAGGTGCTTAATAAATGCTTGTTAAAATGCCTAACATATGCTTTTTAAATAAATAGGTGGCTTTAGAGTCTTTCTGCTATTGTTAGAGGTACCTTTCATACCTATCACCATTTCCTTTTCCTCTTCATTATATTTTACATTCTTTCCAAAGTTATCAGTGCAGAAATCTATTTCTCTTTCATCTCCCTACGTATATTAATGAAAAACTAGAATTTGCCTCTAATGGTCTTAGTGCCACATTTTAAAAGAATAATAAAAAAAAAAAGCAAGGTGTTATACATGTATTGCCCTCCTTATTATAAAATTTTTTCTGTTCTCTGCATGGTTTATTATTTAGAGATTATGGACTCTAATATCTTTCCTATAGCAAACAGAAACAGCATAGGGTAAACCAGAATGATTAGTATGTAAGGAGCTGATTCGGGGATATTCACTATAGCTTGTCCTTTCAACGTGTCTTCTTTTGACATCTTCACCCTGGGTATCCTGGCAACAGAGCACTTCACAAAAACAGAAGTCCCATAGACACTGTTTGCTGAATTCCATCAGAATAATAAAAAGACTGTTTTATCTAAGCATTTGCTGAAGACAGTAATTTAGAAAAATAGCAAGACGGCAGTTAAATGTACTTGATTCATAAGAGACTGATGGAAACCTCCAGCCCAAGGATGGGTCTGTGGGTCATGTAATTTCTCAGCCATTTGCAGGAAGACAGGAGAGTGAGAAAGAGATGACTTGCGGACTAAAATGGGAGGGAAACCGATATGCATGTGCCGGAGTAAGAAATCCCCAAATGAGCCCATTTATATAAATGGGGAGCCTGCATCTCCCTACGAGCTGGAGATATGTCTCCACTGCTGGGACAAACAACATGAGGACAGACCTCTTCTGCTGGGTGTGGACCCTCCTCTTCCCACTGGTCCTTTTGCTGCCTAGTAGAGTGGCAAGCTGGCTACTCAGGCTACTCTTCCTAGGCCTTAGGGGATCCAATAACCTTATAAGGCATTTGGAACCTCTGATCCATTTTGTGCAGTGACAATGCTGTCAGTGGTCTCCTCTGGGCCATAACAAGTTAATCAGAACATTGTCCTCACATCCCAGCTATCTTTATGCTTAGGTGCTGGGGACTTCGGGGACCAGAGGGCACAGTGGGTAAGAGAATGGTTAACTGGATTGGTTTCGTATGTCCATCTGCCTAATTTTTTGAGACTTGTCCTACAGTTCATTTTCGCCTCTCTTTTGTGACCAGAGGGCTTACTACATTGGTGCGGGGACTGTCTGTTCTTCTTGAGAACTGGTTAGGGACTGTTCTCCCACTGCCAGGCTGATGTCTTTGTTGAACAGTGCTCAAGACTCAGTGCGAAAGCAGAGGAAGGCTTGAGGGACCAGAGGTTCGAACTTCTCCCAGAATTGTGACCCAAGCATTCTGAGTACTAGTGTAGACACATGTTGGCAGTGTGCCCAGCCCAAGAGCCTCCTCCTGGTGCCCACCCTCATACCACTCTCCTTCCCCAGTTCACACCAGCTACGTTTCTACCGTGTGATCCTGACTCCCCACCCCCAGGCCCCATTCCAGGACACAGCTGGTTGGACCAGGACCAGGCGCCTGACCCAATCTGTCTAGTCATAGTCTCCCATCTGGGAATCTGGGAGTGGGACTCAGCCACACTTGTCAGTTCAGCTCGTGTTTTGAGCTGAGACCATTTACACTTAGGGGCCGACTTCTACGGGGAGTACAGAAGCAGAGAGACAAGAATGACAGATCCACACAGCAGAAATAGGGGAGAGAACATGGCAGAGAAGGAGGGTGAGAGAAACCAGCTGTCTTGATTCTTTGTGGCTTTCTTGGTCCTAGTTCCAGTTTCTTCTAGAGTTCAAATCTACTTGTTTCCCTTGGGTTCTATGTGAGATGTACACCCCACATTCTATTTGGCTTAAGCTGATTTGAGAGAGTTTTGCTTCATTATAAATTTTAAAAAAAGAGTCTTGACCAAGATAAACTGATCCAAGGCAGCTCTAGGACTAGAATCAGGTCTCCTGTCTCCAGGCCGATGTTTGGCCCACATTACTGGGCTCCTGCATGTCAGCTTGATTGCAGACTGCAGCAGAAAAATCTCTGCCTTGGCAGCTCTGCCGGGTCCTGGTGGGGCTGGAAGAGCTCAGGCCAAAAGCTATTACCTGAATGGTCCTCCTCCAGCCCTTTGTAACAGGCTGTCCCTGAACTGGGCGATCTGCTGATGCCCAGTGCTCACCCTCACTCAGGCTGGAGCAGGAATCTGTGCTACGGCCGCCCCATTTGCCCATCCATGTGCACGTCTGAAAACCATGCAGACCCTTGTGTACCTGATTCATGTACAACCTCTAACCACAGCACGGTCAGTCTCTCTTGGTGACAAAGGTGACAACTTCTGCCCCCGTGGAAGGGTCACTTGGAAATCATCAGCGAAGAATTCCAGACAGGTCCTCACTTCCTGCTAGAAGACGCTGGCTGTTGTTGTGGTGTTGTTTTGTGCCATTAGGACTAAGGGCCAGTTGACTTTCTGAGTGAGGCTAATTGTTGGGGGCAGCAGGAAAACAGGAGCAAAACTGGGCTTCTGATCGTGTAAACAGTGTTTCTGTAGCTCCCTCTCTCCAGGACAAGGCAGACTGTGTGCAGTTGGCACGAATAAAAGCCACGTAGCGATCCAGGTTTGATCTCTGCACAGAAGAGCTTCCTGCATAATTTATGGCTTTAGACTGGGCAGTCGTAGATTTCTGGGCAGAAAAGGAGGCTAACGTATTCTTGCGAAGCAAAGAATAGAACGAGTGGAATAAATGGTACTTGGGAAGCTCCTCATATTCACACACTAATCAGAAAAAAAGTCCAATTGATGTGGATTACACTTTAAATGATTTCTTTGAGGCCTGATTTGGCCTCCCTAAATTCAGGGGCTGGTTGCAACTTCTCAGGGGCCACAAAATCTGGTTAAGATGGAAAACTCTAGTCTTGGGGCCATTGTCACAGTAACACTTTTCTATCTGAAAGACATGGCAAGTTCTATCTGCAGGAACTTATGTGTGGCTAGTGAAAGCCAGGACACATCAATGTCGGAGTGGACTGGGGTCTTTGAAATTACTGTCCTTTCCCCTATCTGTGTACACCTTCCTGGCCTCCCTTTCAAAATCCACCTAAGTGCAAACAAATGCCCACTCATGTTCACACGCGAAGGCACGTACAGACTCACACCATGACAATAATCCTGTCAATAAAATAAATTTTCAGGCCGGGTGCAGTGGCTCAGGCCTGTAATCCTAGCACTCTGGGAGGCTGAGGCGGGCGGATCGCTTCAGGTCAGGAGTTCAAAACCAGCCTGAGCAAGAGCAAGACCCCGTCTCTACTATAAATAGAAAGAAATTAATTGGCTAACTAATATATATAGAAAAAATTAGCTGGGCATGGTGGCGCATGCCTGTAGTCCCAGCTACTTGGGAGGCTGAGGTAGAAGGATTGCTTGAGCCCAGGCAGTTTGAGGTTGCTGTGAGCTAGGCTGACGCCACGGTACTCACTCTAGCCTGGGCAGCAAAGTGACACACTGTCTCAAAAAATAAATAAATAAATAAATAAATAAATAAATTTTCAAACTTTTGCTATAGTAAGATGAGAAGGGTCTCCAAAGACTGTATTCATTACCTATTTCTGCATAACAAATTGTCCCTCAAAACTTAGTAGCTAAAAACCAAAGATGCTCACGATCTGTTGTTCTGTGGGTCAGGAAAGTGGATCTGGCTTAGTTGGGCACCTCTGGCATAGGGTCTTGCACAAGGCTGCAGTCAAGGCATTAGTGAGCTGCTGTCGTCTCAAGGGTCAACTGGGACAGGACCTGCTCCTAAGCTCAGCCTCGTAAGGGGCTGTTGGCAGTTTTCCTATATGGTGGCTCATGGTATGGCGGCTGGTGTCCCTCAGAGTCGCTGTGCAAGCAAGCAAGAGGTCAGACTGGGTGAGGGTGCCCAAGAAGGAAGCCACCAAGTCTTAAAAGCAACTTCCCATGGCCTCTGCTGTATGCTATGCACTCGAAGCTCTTCACTAACCGCAGCCTGTACTGGAGGAGAGGAGAGGAGATTCCAACAGGCACGAGTGCTGGGTGGAGGGAGTCACGGGGGTCATTTTAGAGCTGCTGCCACAGTGGCCTTCTTATTTAACTCTCCAGGCAGCCGTGGCTCTGCTCTTCGTGAGTGCCTCTTGTCCTGGGAGCTCAGCCACTTTTGAGGCTGCTTTTTCCATTCTGCTTTCAGAAGGTTTTTCCTTAGATTGAACTGTAAAACCTGTGTTCTCAGACTGGAAATTCTTTGTTCATGGCTGCCCAGGTTCCCTCTGCTTTCTGGCCCTGGCACCCCACTTTCCCCCTGGAGGCTCACTCTTCCCCCATTCTTAGTCTAGTCTTGGGGTGGGCATGGGACCCAGCCTGGGACAATCAGGCATTTTATGTTCTTGGCCACAATGACTGGCGAAGGAATGTAGCTAGGCCTTACGCTGACCCAATTTACCTACCCTGCAATACCTTTTCACCATTTCTGTGACCCTCCTTCCCTCTCTACCACACCTTCTCTGCTTCCTCGAGGGCCAGCAGTTATACTTCCTCAGAGGACTACACTGGGGTTACCCCACTACCTGGCCCCCAACTGCAGACAACTGGAAGTGCCCAGAAATTTTTATCCACACCTCCTATTTGTTTGTTGGTTGGTTTTTTTTTTTTTTTTTTTTACAATTTTGACAAATTTACAAAAATAATTTTATTGAGGTATAATTCACATACCATACACTTCACCCATTTAAATGACAATTTATTGGTTTTTAGTATTTTCACAGGCATGTGCAGCCATCACTGCAGTCAATTTTAGAAGTAGGGTTTCATCTCTAAGAAACCACTAATCTACTTTCTGTCTCTATAGATTTTCATATTCTGAACATTGCATATGAATTGGATCCTACAGTATATGGTATCTTGTGATGCACTTCTTTTGCTTAGCATAATATTTTCAAGGTTCATCCATGTTGTGGCATGTACCAGTGCTTTATTCCTTTTTGTGGCCTAATAATATTTCATTGTATGGATATAGCACAGTTTGTTTATTCTTTCATCAGCTGATGGACATTTGGGTTGTTTCCACCTTTTGAATAAGGTTACCATAAACACTCATGTACACATTTTTATGTGGATATATATTTTCATTTCTCTTGACTATATACCTAAGAATGGAATTAGCTGGGTCATAATGTAACTCTATTTTATTTATTTATTTTTTAATTTCAGGATATTATGGGGGTCCAAACATTTTGGTTAAATGTTATGACTTTGCCACACCGAAGCCATGATTTGAGTCATGCCCTTTTCTCCCTACAACGCTCACCACATCCATTAGTTGTGAGTTTACCCATCCCCAACCTCCAAAAAATATTACTTACTATGTGATCAATTTAGTGTTAATCAGTTAGTGCCAATTTGATGGCAAGTACATGTGGTGCTTATTCTTCCATTCTTGTGATACCTCACTTCGGAGGATGGGCTCAAGCTCTATCCAGGAAAATATAAGAGGTGATGGATCACCATTGTTTTTTGTAATTGAGTAGTATTCCATTGTATGCATATACCAAATTTTAATAATCCACTCATGAATCAACGGGCACTTGGGCTGTTTCCACATCCTTGCAATAGTGAATTGTGCTGTCATAAACATTTGGGTGCAGATGTCTTTATTATAGAATGTCTTTTGCTCTTTTGGGTAGATGCCTAACAGTGCTATTGATGGATCAAATGGTATTTCTATTTTTAGCTCTTTGAGGTATCTCCAAATTCTTTTCCACAGAGGTTATACTAATTTGCAGTGTAAGAGTGTTCCTATCTCTCCATATCCTCACCAGCATCTGTGGTTTTGGGATTTTTTGGTATAGGCCAATCTCACTGGGATTAGGTGATATCTCACTGTGGTTTTGATTTGCATTTTCCTAATGATTAGAGATGTTAAGCATTTTTTTATATGTTTGCTGGCCATTATTCTGTCTTCTTTTGAAAAGTTTCTGTTCATGTTCTTTGCCCATTTATTGATAGGGTTGTTTGATTTTTTCTTGTTGATTTTTTTGAGTTCTAGATAGATTCTTGTTATTAGCCCTTTATCAGATGTGTAGAGAGCAAATATTTTCTTCCATTCTGTAGGCTGTCTATTCTCTCTAATGATAGTTTTCTTGGCTATGCAAATTTTTAATTTGATCAGGTCCCATTTATTTATTTTTGTTGCTGCTGTGATTGCTTTGGGGGTCTTCTTCATAAATTCTTTGTCTAGGCCAACGTCTGAAAGAGTGTTCCCTACATTTTCTCTTCTAGGATTTTTAAGATTTCATGTCTTAGGTTTAAGTCTGTTATCCATCTTGAATTGATTTTTGTAAGAGGTGAGAGGTGGGGATCCAGTTTCAGTCTACTGCATGTAGTTATCCAGTTTTCCTAGATTCTTTTCACCCATGTATATTTTTCTCTGCTTTGTCAAATATTAGATGACAATATGCAGATTAGATGACAATATGTGGATGGTTTCATCCCTGGATTTTCAGTCCTGTTCCAAAGGTCTATGTTTTTGTTTTTGTGCTAATGCCATGCTGTTTTAGTTACTATAGTCTTGTAGTACAGCTTGAAGTCTGGTCGACTGATACTTCCCAGTTTGTTCTTTTTACTTAAGATTGCTTTGGCTATACGAGATCTTCTCTGTTTCCATACAAAGCATAGAATTATTTTTTCTAGATCTGTAAAGAATGATGATGGTACTTTGATAAGGATTGCATTAATTGGATAACTGTAGATAACTTTGGGTAGTATGGACATTTTAACAATGTTGATTCTGCCAATCCATGAGCAAGGTAGATTTTTTCCATCTGTTTACATTTTCTACAATTTATTTTCTTAGTGTTTCACATAGTTCTCCCTGTATATGTCTCTCACCTCTTTCATTGAATATATTCCTAGATATTTAATTTTCTTTGAGGCTATTGTCAAATGTACTGCTTTTTGAATTTGATTTTCAGTTTGACTGTTATTGGTGTATATGAATGCCTCGGATTTGTGTGTTTTGATTTTGTATCCTGAGACTTTACTGAATTCATTTATCAATTCCAGGAGTCTCTTGGTTGAATCCTTGGGGTTTTCTTGATATAATATCATATCATCAGCAAAGAGTAAGAGTTTGATCTCTTCTGACCCCATTTAGATGCCCTTAACTCCCCTCTCTTGTCTAATTGCTGTAGCAAGGATTTCCAGTATCACGTTAAATAGAAGTGGAGATAGTGGGCAAACTTATCTGTTTCCAGATCTAAGTGGGAATGGTTTCACTTTTTCCCCATTCAGTATGATATTGGCTGTAGGTTTATTGTATATGGCCTTGATAATTTTAAGGTATGTCCAGTCTATGTCTATTTTGTTAAGAGTTTTTATTATAAAGGTTTGCTGGACTTTGTCAAATGCTTTTTCTGCATCTATTGAGAGAATCATATGGTCTTTGTTCTTGCTTTTATTTAGGAAGTGAATTGCATTTATAGATTTGCATATGTTGAATCAGCCTTGCATCTCTGGTATAAAGCCCACCTGGTCATGGTGAATTATTTTTTTGATGTGCTGTCAGATTCGATTTGCTAAAATTTTGTTGAGGATATTTGCATCTATAACCATGAGGGATATTGGTCTATAGTTTTCTTTTTTTGTTGTGTCCTTTCCTGGCTTTTGTGTCAAGGTGATATTGGCTTTGTAGAATGAGTTAGGGAGGATACTCTTTCTCAGTGTTGTGGAATAATTTCTATAGTATAAGTATGAGTTCTTCTTTGTGTTTGGTAAAACTCAGAAGTGAAGCCATCTGGTCCAGGACTTTTCCTTTTTGGAAGGTTTTTAATTGCTGTTCCAATTTCTGTTCTTGATATTGGTCTGTTCAAGAATTCTGTTTCCTCCTGGGTGAACTTAGAGAGATTGTATGCTTCCAGGAATTTGTCCATTTCCTCCACATTATGTAGTTTTGGGGGCATATAGGTTTTTACAGTATTCAAAAACTATGTTTTGTATTTCTGTGGTGTCTGTTGTGACCTCTCCTTTTTCATTTTTAATTGAGTTTATTGAAGTCCTTTTCTTTTGAGTTCTTGTCAATCCAGCAAGAGGGCTGTCAATTTTGTTTATCTTTTCAAAAAATCAACTTTTGGTTTTGTTAATCTTCTGTATAGTTCTTTTGTTTTCAATTTCATTTAGTTCTGCTCTGATCTTAGTTATTTCTTTTCTTCTGCTAGGTTTGGAATTGATTTGCTCTCCCTTTTCCAATTCCTTGAGACTGTTTATTAGTTTGCTGATTTTTGAGCTTTCTGTTTTTTTGGATGTGAACATTTAATGCTATTAGTTTTCCCCTCAGGTATGCTTTTACTGTATCCCACAGGTTTTGATAACTTGTGTCCCCATTATCATTTAGTTCAAAGAATTTGTATTTCCTCCTTGACCCAATAGTTATTCAATAATAGGTTATTTAGGATGTGATCAATTTTGGAGAAAGTTCCATGAGCTGATGAGAAGAATGTATATTTGGCTTTATTTGGGTGGAATGTTCTGTAGAGGTCTGCCAGACCCATTTTCCTCTCCCAGTAACTCTATTTTAATTATTTGAGGAACTTTCAGACTGTGTTCAAAAGTGGCATCTCCATTGTACATTGCCGCCATTAGTGTGTGAGCATTCTGATTTCTCCACATCCTCACCAACACTGGTTATTATCTGACTTTTTGATTGGTGGGTGTGAAGTGGTATCTGGTGGCTTCAGTTTATATTTCCTTAATGACTAATGATGTTGAATATTTTTTTCATTTGCTTAATGGCCATTTGTATATCCTCCTTGGAGAAATGTCTACAGATCCTTTGCCTATTTTTTAGTTGAATTCACGCACCCTGTTGACCAATATACTTTTTGGTGTGAGAATATGAAAGCCTAGCTCCTTTCCCTTAGGTTGAGACAGCTCTTAGGTATGACCTTCTTTCCAGAGTTCTTCTGAAGAATGAGAGAAGCCAACACTCTGTGAGACATTTGTCATCTTCCCTTCTCTATCAGGCTCCTCTGGGTGTATGTGGTGGTTTGTCTTAAAAAATGACTGCTTTCAATTCCTTCTCTGCCTCTATGCACATCATTCCTCCATCACTGCATTGAGAAGCAGAATCTCTGCCTCCATCCACTTGAACCTGGACTGGCTTGGGACTGCTTTGTCCAGCAGAATACAGCAGAAGTGATCCTGTCCATTTCTAGGCCTAGACTTAAGAGCCTAAGATTGTCAGGTTCCACATTCTTTCTTGAGTCATTATGTAGAAAGTAGGGGCTGGAATCTTACCCAGCCTCTTGCTTTTGAGTTTTTTTTTATGCCTATCCAATTTTATTTTACTGCAAAACATTTTTTATTGTAAATTAGTTTCTTGCTGTAGAACATCTGAAAAATACAAAAAGGCGTAAGATAATAAAAAATCACTTCTTAGTGATAAACACTGCTAACATTTTCATATATATCCTTGCAGTTTTGCCTTTGCAAATAAATCTATATCTAGCTAGCATTTGTCTATCAATCAATGTATATGCATTTTATCAAAAATGTTTGGCTTGATTTATATGTACTTTTCTTAAGGTCTGTCAAGTTTCTGACCATGGTCATTATTCTCTTAGTCTTAGCAACTTGAGACACCCTGACAAAGTATTAGAAGGTGTTTGAGTTGAAGAGTTATAAATTAGGAAAGGAAGCATAAAAAAAGAAAGAAGGTGCCAGAAGGAGAGGGAATAAGAACTACAATTTCGCTCTTAAGCCATATGAAAATGTCTAATCCTTAGGACACCCAGTGGTCTCTGTCTTTCTATTCCAAAAACTGGGTGTTTTCATCTTCAAAAGACCACTTTTGTTAAGGGAATGGAACAAATAGCTGCAGAAGAACTTCTCCGCATGAAAGCAGTTACTCAGCAGATGCCCTGTTGTCTAAAATACTTAGTCTAGATAAACAAATGGACAACCGCCACATATATGTAAGTTTTAGATGATGAAACTTTAAGATAATGAGTTCTGCTTCAGGTAGCACAGAGTGAAATACGATCACGGAAGGCTACTCTCAAACGCTGACTGCAAAGCCTGGGGGTTAATTGCACGGATGGTGATGGAGGTGCTGGGGTGAAAAGGGTCGGAATGCACTGGCTGGCACAGGATGCTGGATGCTCAATGTGGAGGTCCCATGGAGGAGAATGGCCAGGACCTCTGCAGAATATCCTAAGTGAAGCCCATGAATCATTAGCAGCTCCAGAGTTACACAAAATAAATCACTGGATAAAGCATCTGCTCTACTAGGATGATGAGGGCATGTGCATGAACCAAGGGAAAAGGACATACTGATAAGCTCAGACTATGAAGAATCAATAGAAAGTTGATTCCAAATGTGCATAGTGGGAATCTATGTAAAATTCAAGAAAATCTGCTTTGCTACCTTCTTGCAACAGAATAAGTAGAGAGTAAATGAGTTTAAAGTAAAGAATCATTTGGCGAATGCAGTGGTTACCTTCTTTTTACCCTTATGCATATTGAAAATGTCATTTGTTACATCCACACTTGGGAGAGAAGAGGCCTGGGGTTCTCATGAAGCATCAGCTTTTCTTCCTTTCTGTCTTCTGGCATGAGAAGGCTGCTCTCCTCTTCCGTGTTGGAGGGTGCTGGCTTTGAGGTTTGCCAACACATCCCGCAGTCCCATGCCTGCTTGATGGCAGTGTCATTTTTTATTGGTTCTCACAACTTATCATGTCCAAGTTTCCTGCCATTAATCATCAAAGCCTGCCATCTTCACATTTCTGAAATATAACCTAATGAATTTACATTCGCTGAAACAAACCTCTTTTCCTGGCTTCTGTAGTCTTGGAAAAGGAATATAGATTTCTGGCAAGTTGTCGGGTCAAACACAATTTCTTAATTCTGGCATCAACTTTTTTTTCTAGAAAGCACTTTTGCAAATCTGTGATTGTTGTAGCATTAATGAGAAAGATCTTTGACTTTATTAGATAACAGCCATTGACCTTGGTTGACTTCACATGCTGAATTGAGGCTGAATGGCTGGTTGACAGGCTGAGTGTCTTGACAAATTCCCTGACCATGCTGATTTACCTTAAGTAATGTTAGCATTTAGACAAAACAAAGTCCAAAACCTATTACATGCAAAGATAACAGATGCATGTTAGAAAATAGTAAAATGGGGATGCATATCAAATTTAGGGGTTTTTCTATAGGATAAATTTTAATTATAAATATTAGAGCTTATTGATTCCAAATTTGGATAATAAAATGCATGCTATGTGGTTCTTTACCTCATTGTTATTACATAGTCATTTAAATGCTTACTAAATGCCCACCATAGAGTATTAATGGAGATTGTATTAGCAAGGATTAATAAAGTCCTGAATAGGGCTGTGGGGATGGAGATAAAGAGAGGAGAGAACTGAAGGACGTTTCTAATATAGAACCCCCAGGAAAGCGATTCTGTGTATGGGAGGAAAGACGATTTGGGTAACTATTAGCTCTTCCTCTTGAGAAACACCATTAACTGAGTATTGGGAGCATTTGATTCTAGGTGTCTATTAGACATGAAGAAAATGAAAAATTGACTGTTGAACACAGGAGGTCTTAGTGAGTTAAGGTGTCTGTCTGAAGATGCCCCTTCTTCTCCCTAGATAAGCAGCAATGAGCCTTTGGCCAGGGCCAGGCAGGGTCACAGTGCCAATTACCCAGGAAGTGTGTTTCAGGTAGATTTAAGAGATAGGGGTTGGGTGGGGTGGCTCATGCCTGTTATCCTAGCAGTCTGGGAGGCCGAGGCTGGAGGATTGTTGGAGCTTAGGAGTTTAAGACCAGCCTGAGCAAGATTAAGTGGTGGCGTGCACCTGTAGTCCCACCTACTCGAGAAGCTGAGCCCAAGAGTTTGAGGTTGTTGTGAGCTGTGATGATGTCACTGTAGTCTAGCCTCGGTGACAAAAGTGAGACTCTGTCTCAAAAAAAAAATAAATAAAAAACCAACAAAGAAAGAAAGAAAAGAAAAGAGATAGGATCTGGCAAGAAGGCATATATTAAAATCCAGGAGAATGGTCTGATCCTATGAATGAATCTCACTGTAATAAACTTCATTGTAGAAGAAATATCACTTTGTTTTCTGAAGACCAACTTGATTTAAGACTCTTAAATTTAAGGTCAGGTGTCCTTAAACTACGGCCCGTGGGCCTCATGTGGGTGTTTTTACCCGTTTGTTTGTTTTTTTTTTTTTTTTTGCTTCAAAATAAGATATGTGCAGTGTGCATAGGAATTTGTTCATAGTTTTTTTAAAACTATAGTCCGGCCCTCCAACGGTCTGAGGGACAGTGAACTGGCCCCCTGTTTAAAAAGTTTGAGGACCCCTGCTCTAGGTGCCCACTTCAGGGCACCTAGGTATCAATTGGTGGCACATTCCTTTTCTATCATTGGTGCTCCTTTCCTCTCTTGGGATTGCACCAAAGCCTGGGGTGGAGGGAGGCCTTACATGATGCCTGCAACGCAGTCCTCTGATTTTAAGTCTTCTGTGTTCACTGCCAGCATCCTCTCATTATCTAGGCTGTCAGTGTCTCCTCACATCTGGTGGCTTGCTGCTTCCACACCACATGGGACACTAAGCACCCTATCCTCTGTGCTGAGGGTCCTGCCCCCGGTGCTCAGGGAGACATCTCTTTCTGGGGTCCTCGTGTCCCAAGACACCACCGTGGAGCAATACCATGTCGTTATCTACTGCGCCCGTCACCTGTTGCTCTCTTTCCTATCCAGCCCGAGAACAGAAATCCCCTCCTGCACCTTCTACTTTTCCAAGCCCCTCTGCTTCTTCAGTCAAACCCTCTTCTCCCTGGTGGGTTTAGGGTTAAGGAAACACAAACCAGAAAAGCTAGCAGGCTTGTTTTGCACTCTGCCATGGAACTGCCCTAAGGCAATGAATCAAAGAGCAGGCTACCTGCTTTGATGAGAAAAGGAAAAGGGAAAAGCATAGCAGGAAAACGACTTCAATTAATACCGCACAATATCACACTGGCTGCATCAGCCACGACCCTGAAGGGGTTAGGGAGTGGCAATTCCAGGATCGGAAGCCAACGCCATGAAAAGCCCAGTAAGCCCACAGATTGCAGGGCTCGAGAAGTGAGGGGGAGATGAAGCCTGGAATCATTCCTTCAGCTGGGGAGGAAGGGTTTAGCCACCTTGTCTTTTCTCAGGATGCTCAGAGTTCCATGGAAATGAGGGGAGAAGAAGCTCTGGGACTTTTTCTTTCCATATTTCCTGTCATCAGAGCTGCTAAGAGAGTGGAGGTTTACCCTCAAAAGGAACTTGGGACTACTTGACTTTCCACAGATTGATTGATCTGCTCTTGTGTTTCTGCTTCCTGGTATGCCCTGCGCCCCACAACCCCAGCGAAAGGCGTTGCCGGAAGGCTCAGGGCGGGTAGAAAGGGAATGTTAGTTGTTCTGCTGCGGGGCTGGACTTGGGGAGCAGAGAAGACACAGCTGATGGTGCTCTTTCAAAATAAATCAGCATTCTGGGCACTGAAAGAGAAATCAGGGTTGAGGGAATAGCAAAGACAGACTGAGAAAAGATCAAACCACAGACGGTCAGGAATCACCCAGAGTTTTCTGGCAGAACGCGGTAGGCTTTTTATTGGAGGATGTAGGCAGCTGGGGAAAGGCATCAAAGGAGATTATCTATTCACACCTCCCTCATTCCGATGTGGGCTGCATATCTGAGTCCGCCCAGTGAAGATCAAGAGAAAAGAGGGCAGGGCATGGGGAGAAACCGCAGCTTGGCAGGTGCTGATGTGACAGAGGACTGGGGGGAGTGGCACAAGTGGCTGATGGAGAGAGGGCCGGACAGACCCGTGTGTGCCGAGCCACAGGTTCTACGTGGAAGCTATTCCGGGACGGTAGCAGGGGGCGAAAGCACCTTTCCCCACCAGACGGGACAAGCACTAGTCACAGCATCATGGGCTGGGCACAGGTGTAGCTTCAGTGGTCTGGGCGGGGTTGGGAGTGGGCCGGTGAGTGTGGAGCCGAGCACAGACTGGGACATGGTCATGATCAAGACCACACAGGAGTGGACAGAGCCAGCCTTGGGGACATCAGTTTTCCTTGATAGGACTTATATTTTTTTCACCTGTAAAACGAAAATACACTTAAGGAGTTGTGACTGTTAAATGAGATCATGCATTTGTTTATTCATTTATTCATTCCTCTATCTTTTTTTTTTTCCCTGGGGAGTGAGGTTATAGCAGTGCAAAAAATAAGATCTCTGCCTCCACAGAAGGTACAGACAATAATCAGCTCAACACAGAAATAGAAAAGGAAGTGTCAGGTGCTGAGAAGTGACAGGAGACAAAAGAAAGCAGATAGAGGGAGTGATGGAAGGCACAGCTTCGGGTAGGGTTTCGGGAAAGGCCTCTGGGATGAGGGGGAACACACATCCCTGGGAGCAGGCCGTAGCTGTCTGGAGGAAGAGCATTTTAGGCAGTGGGAACAGCAAAGAAACCCCTGAGACTGGAACGAGCCTGGTGTGTTTGGGAAATAGCTGGATGGCAGTGACAAAGAAAAGAGTTATTGCAAATGGGGTTAGAAGAAGTAGCTGGATCATGGGGGGCCTTATAAGTTGTGGGAAGGACTTAGGATATTATTTTAAGTTTGATGTGTGCAAAGAGTTTCAGCAAAACATGTATAGAGCACTTCCTATGGGCCAGGCCTTGTTCCAGGCGTTTTTCTAACTCAGTCCTCATGCAACCCTAGGAAGGGGCCCAGAAGGCTAATAAAGGATGTGCCCAAGATCACATGGCTGGCTCAGAGCCAGGATTCGAACCCAGGCAGTCTGCCTTCAGATTAAAGCTCTTGACCTCCTCCCTTTGCACAATGTCAGGAACACAGGAAGGGCTCAATGCACAATTGTGCTGTTGCTGTTTCAACCCTTTCATGGCTTCACATTTTCCTAAAAAAGCATCCTGTCTCCCCAGTGGAGTCTGCTAGCTCGGCTGCTCTGACTCTGCCCACCCCTGTGGCTTCCTGTCGTGCTGCCCCCTTCCTCCGTCACTGTCCCCCAGGCACAGGTGTGGATGCCTCTGCCTGCAGCGCTCTTCTCCCCGGAGCCCGTGGCAAGTGGTGCTCATCCTCTGCTTGGACGACACTTCCAATCACACGCGGAAAGGGTTGTCCTCCCACCCTGTGCTTTTCTTGGTTGCTTTCTTGTTTCTTCATGCCCTTACTACACTCGGATTATTTCATTTGTTTATTTACATCTTACTTTTGTTTTTGTATCTTTTATCCGTTAGACTATAAGCTTCATGATAGAAGAGACATCTGGCTTCGACTCAGCATCCTTGGGGCCAGAGCTCAAAGCACATTTGTTGAAGAAATAAATGAATGAGCAAATTATTATT
The DNA here is from genome assembly GCA_008750895.1 of Mirza zaza. Classification (NCBI taxonomy): domain Eukaryota; kingdom Metazoa; phylum Chordata; class Mammalia; order Primates; family Cheirogaleidae; genus Mirza; species Mirza zaza. The sequence continues at coordinate 1,954 of VSMD01022913.1, read as the reverse complement.
TTTCAGAGCAGATCTTCATGAGACATTTCAAATGTTTTTTTTTCCTTTTTTTTATTGTTTAACAAACAACTTCCATTTGGAAATGGCATGATTGAAGTGTCATAGACAGTTAGAGCAAAGTGTTCATGGTTTTCCTTTTCCATAATTGCAAATGTTTTTAAATTTTACACAATTGCAAAATGAATAAAACTTTGACTTGCCTTTTATAATTTAAATTACTAATTTTATGTATTATATACAGTTCCCTCATTTTGCTATGAGTTATAATTTGTTTTTTCTCATGGGGATGTCTTCTAAAAGTCTAAATAATTATTTTTCTAACCTAAACGAGTAACATTATAGACAAGTATTTTGAAAAACAATACTTTGACTAATGATTAATTAATTAACACATTAATTAATGCATTCAAACATTAATTGAGTGCATCTATGAAACAGGTACTGTGCTACACCCTGGAGCTAAAAAACAAATATGTCAAAGCCTGCCTTCCCAATGAGCTTATAATTTAATCAGAAAAACAAACAAAATGACAACCCATTGTGACAAATTCTATGGTAGAAGGAAGCCCAAGATATTGTGGAGTATTTGAGAAGGGATACCTAATCCTGGGTGGGGGCCAGGGGCAGGGAAGGCTCCCTGGGTATGTGCCGAGAGGTGCTCTGCAAGCTGCAGGGGAAGCCAGGGGCCAGAAATGGCATTTTGGGGTCAGGGAATTGGGTGTGAGAAGGTGCAGGGGTGGGGAGAGCCTAGAACATTCCAGGAGCTACAGTCAGAGCAGTTGGAGCCAACCCTACATGGGTATTCTCAAAGTGCTCCTCATTGGCAACTACACAAATGCAAGCTCTGTGGTCTAGCTCTCAGATTCCTCTGCAGGTTGACCCTGCCTTTTTTCCCATAGCTCTTCTCCCCTCCATTCAGGGTTTTCATATGCACTCCATAAGTACCCCAACCCGTGCACCTTCGCTCATGATATTCCCAATCCAGAATGCCCGTGCCTACTGTCTGGGGTGTTTAAAGCTTTTCTCACCTCTCATAGTAGTTATCTCGACTACTACCTCTTCCAGGAAGTCCTCTCCGGGTACACCTGTCCATAGTGATCTCTCCCAATTCTGAATTGATTTTGTCCTTTAAGACAGTACCTTAAAATCTATTCCACTATCATTTAATTATTTTGGACGTTAAATTTGCATACCTGACTCATTTGTGAATTTGTAATTGTAGGCACCCCTTTGTGACTTTAATTTTATTTTTTCTAGCTCAGTGTAGGGCAGGGTGAACACTCTCAGTACTACGATTTAATACATATTAACTGCACACTTTTTTCATGGGCCACTGCTATATGCTGATTGTGGTTAAGAGTCCTTAGCCTTTTGTACAATTGGGTAATAAAATGGGCAGGTTTTATTTCTCCTACACTAACTTATTCAGTGACCCTGGGCAACTGAAAAGAATCAACTAGATCTGTGTGTATGTGCATGTATATATATATATATATATATATATATATATGTGTGTATATATATATCAACATGTAAGCATCACCTAAACATAACATTGAGTGGAAATAGCACTTGCGGAATGATATAGCATGATATTATTTATGTAAATTTTTAAAATAATGCATGCTATACTATATTTTCAATGGGCATATATATGTACATAAATGTATAAAAATGGACTAGAAGGATATCACACAATTCATATCAATGGTTGTCTCTGGACTGGGAAAGAGTGATCAAAGATGATCTATTTTTTTTTACAATGTGATCTGTTTTTATCTTATAAAACAAAAAATTTAAAGCAAATAAGACAAAATATTTTAATGGTCAATACTATTTTTTCAGGGTTCGTATGTTAAAAAATGCTTTTTGTATTATGCCTTATATTTGTCTCTATTTAAAAATTTTCTCAAACCCCTAACCACACATGTACACACAGTAATAGCATGTGTGT
>VSMD01022912.1:0-63274 GCA_008750895.1 Mirza zaza | reverse complement strand
TGGCTCACACCCACACCACCACACTGACACGCTGCGTGCCGTGGTCCCTACATGGTGGCTCACACCCACATCACCACACTGACAGGCTGCGTGCCGTGGTCCCTACACTGTGGCTCACACCCACACCACCACACTGACAGGCTGCGTGCCGTGGTCCCTACATGGTGGCTCACACCCACATCACCACACTGACAGGCTGCGTGCCGTGGTCCCTACACGGTGGCTCACACCCACACCACCACACTGACGGCTGACACCGCGTCACTCACTCTTCTAGGAGTGTGTGCTTGGTTGGCACCCGTGTGGTGTTTCAGACATAGCTCCCTCTGAATCCAGGTGTTACAACACCCGTTGGTATTGGTTGTAGTTCAGTTTCATATACCACACAATTAGAATGCCCCTTGATAGTGGTTTAGTTTGGTTTTTAGCCCACACAATTTTCAGGATGATTTCAGGATCATATTTCTTGGCAGACAGGGTGATGTACCCATGAAAATAACAGCAATTTTTTTCTCCTTGTTGAACGTTATGGGTTTCTTGGATTTTGCCCTGACTTCTACCAATATAACAAAATGGTTCTGTTTATCCCTCTTGCAACCTTTGTGGGAGTTTCTGCCCAAGCCGCATCCCAAGTATTTAGCTCATACATCAAAAAAAGGGCTTGTCTGTGGAGCAACATGTCTATGGCCTATAACTACAGGCTCTATTGTGTGAATTTGCAAGTACTAAAATTTGAAAAGACAGTAAGTTATAATCTCTCTTCCCAAAATGATTGCAGCTATTTAGGAACTGTGAACTAGGATCTTCACCATGAGATTAACAAACTCGGACCCACGGGTCAAATCTGTTCCCTACTAGTTTTGTAAATAAAGTTTTATTAAGACACAGCCATATCCATTTGTTCATGTCTTGTCTATGGTTCATTTTGTACAACAGTGGCAGTGGTGTATAGTTGCTGCAGATACCATTTAGTCCACAAAGTCAAAACATTTACTCTCTGGCTCTTTACAGAAAAAGTTGGCCCACCCTGATGTATGCAATATAATGATTACAAATTGTCATTATATAGATGATCATGGAAGGAGTTATATTTTGTTCCCAGAAGTTGTTATAACAATATGTTCTTAATATAACAATGTATTCTTATTTTGTAATGCTAAATCTATTTACTGCAACTTATTTTTTTCATAACATTTTATCTCAACACCTACAAACTAAAGTATTTATCACATACATACAGAGAACATAAATACTGATTATCTCCTGAGGGCCAACTGCTAATTTTTCAAGCATGGGAGAATGGATGAAGCATGGGAGCTGTCCCTTTGCATTGCTCTCTCCTGTTAACCTTCATGTATCATTGTCAAAGCTCCAAAAGTGAGACACGGTTCGTTTCTAGTGAGGACTGAATGAAACTCTCAATGTAGAATGCAAGTACTGGTGATGCTTCTTGCTGTTATCATTATCTCATTGGATCTGGAGGCACATGGAGACTGTTGGTAACAAGCTCATCTGATATGTAGAAGGGTCTGCTTGCTCTGGCTGGGATAAGTGGTTGCAGCAGACACTCACTAGGAGGACGGCTGGGCTCCAGAGCAAAGCAGAGTGAGGTGAGGGCTTGCTGGAACCTGAGGATCTCTTCTTCTTCCTTGAACAAGTCCAGCTTGGTCTACACACCTCAAAAATGTACAACTCTCAAAATCAAGCATGATGCCTCAGCTGAGAAACCTATTCAAGGCCAAGTATATATATGTGGATTTCTCTTTCAAAGCTAGCTTATTTTTTGTTGTTTTAATTCCTGGTGAGATTTGTATTTGAATGTTTTATATTAAACTACTTTGACAATCCTCATTTAATGTGATCATCTAACTCAATGCCAAAATGCCAATACAGTAAAGCGATGTTTAAAAATTGCACCCATATAAAATAGTCCATTAAATGTTCTCATTACTAAAATTCAATGAGATTAGATAAAACAAGTAGGCTGTATGTAAGAAACACCTACGATTCAGAAACTAACTGATTCTAAAGCCAAGTATGAGTTACCACAAATGTGAATAGGTTCTTTTGTTTTTTGTTTTTTTAACCCCAGGGATATATACAATTAAACATAATGCCTTCCTCAAACTGAACCAATGAGTGCAGTGAGTTTCTTCAGGGAAAATGAATAGGGTATAGACGAGAAAATAATTAGAACAACTGTGACCTATTACAGCAGTTCATAAAGCTCTCAAAGATCGCAGCACCCACGAGGTAGCAGCATATGGAAGACAATCCCAGCCTCTAATTTCCTTGTCGTAGTAAGTAGTTCTATTATCAGACAGGCAAACAGGGTGCTCACAGACAAATAAATTACTATTGCACAGTGAACCTTAAAATGCATGCCACAGTTTTCCTTACAGAGCATTTTGAGAAATTACCATTTTACCATAATTTTCTTCTTTCTCTCCATGAAAGTAACATGTAAAACATACTTCTGAACGTGAATATGGAGAAGACAGGACCAGAGCTCCTGTACTCAGGCTCATGCACACATTCAGAACAGAGACTTTGCAAGGTCTGAGATTTTGGACACATTACAAGCAGGTTGACTTCCAGCCCTAAACATCTGTGCTGCCTAGGCAGCCCTCATCCCGCCCCAGCCTTCCCAACCAGAATTCATAAACGCTACTAGCCGGGTACTTCTGCTGCAAGTGCAGGTTCTGTGTGCAATGACTCTGAATGAAACATTTCCATTGGAGGGCCACTGGTACCATCACAAGGAAACATACATCATTCCTGCCCTACATAACTTTCCTGGTGAGAACAACAGACATGGTGTCTAACTTAACCGCAAATGACTCTTTAGCATGACTTGTCTGCCTTGGAGAATGCACAGCAGAACTTTTAACTGCCTCCCTGAAGCCAGGCAGCTAAGCTGAAAGTATTTACTCACAGCGGCAAACGGAAAAAGCACCAGAGGGAACAACTCTCAACCTCTCCCTGTAGGCTGGGCTGGGGTGGGGTACCTGAGATCATGCGCAGGGCGGCGATCTTCGCACCTGAAGGTTTCCCTTTGCCGACTAGGGTTTGAAGACGCCTACTGGGTGGGAATTCACCAATTCTCCTTCAAGTTCATTTTCTAAGGGCAGAACAACAACAGTAACGTCATTAGTAACTGAAGAGAGACGAGCAAGACTCTCCTCCTTGGAGCTACTGTGCTGACATCAAGGAGTCATGTTTACAGAAAGGTAACTGCACGTAAAGAAGATATGCAAGTGACTTTACTCAGAAGCCCCGTTAGGAAAGCTCATATTGGATACACAGGAATCCTTTTCAAACATTTAGTTAATTTATCTTGAAATCTAAGATATTCAACAGTTTTAAATATGTGTCTGGGCTTTAAGGTAAAATTAACTGCATTTAATATTCAGATTGACCAATTATCAGCCAATTTGTAAGATTATTGCCTTTGTTAATACTTTGATGTAATTAGGAAAAATTCAATAAGTGAGAAATAGTTTTAGAAGTTTAACTATTTCTTGGAAATAATGTGATTTCATTCATAACAAAGTATAGTTTGTTGATAACAAAGGCACTTCCAAATGTCAGCTCAATTTTATCTTAGCAAAACAACAAAAGAAATTACCTTCGTTAATAGAAATTTAGAAATTTTACTAACTTCCTAGGGAGGCTTTCTCCAATATTGTCTCAGTGTTAGAAACATTGGCTGTTCTAATTTGAAAATAAAATTATCAGATTATTTCAAACTCTACTGTCGAACAGAATTTATTTTATCTGACCAAATGATGATCTGGAACGTCAGAAAGTGCGAGCTGCTGCCTCCACTGTTGAAGCCATGGCTTCTGGTGCAACATTCAGAGGCGCTCATTAAAATGCGTCTATGGCAACAACAGACACAGTGTTAATGGGCAGCAGTGGAGTGTGTCAGGAGAATGGAGAGACCCTGGGGGCGCCCCACGCTGCTTGTGTCGGCTAGATGCAGTGGCATCCCCATCAGTCCTGACAGATGCTGTGCTGACTGCTGCGTGCCACCTTGCGATAAAGAAGGTGTTCAGGGTGCTTGGCAAGTGCAACTGGAAATCGGACAACATTGTTTCCTGTGAAATACACAGGCAGCCTATAAAATGCAACCATAACAAATTTTATTATTTTCCCTAATAAGAATCTACCAAAATAAACACATAAAGGAGAGAATAATTCAGAAATATATATGTGGAGATATTAATAGGTTTTTAAATTACCCTGAAAAATCAAGGTTGAAAACTTGAATGAGAGTTAGTGCATTTGTTTTGTGTCAAAGTCCAGAATCATTAGTTTGGAGTTATCCTGTAACACTTTAAGATATATTTAGCTTTTAATGCAAATTATGATCTGGGGTTTTATTCACAGCAGTGCACAGCTATCCACACAGAAAATCCTTGAAGAGAACGAGGTGTGGTGTGGCCTTTTTTGGTCTACAGTACCCACCACACTCACACACAACACATACACAATCACACATGTTCTCATACATTTAACACACCGTCCCACACATACAATACGCAAACTCACACACCACATATACATAATATAACAAGACATTCTTGCATTTTTCTCAACTCTAATTATTCTTTTAATTAATTTGTACACTTAACTTTTACGTGACAAAGGCACATGCCCCCGAAACATTCTTGTATCAGACATACCAGCAACAAATCACCTAGATTCAGTAATATTCATCCAAGACAAACAACAGCTTCCACATCCTAGTCTCACTGTGATCACTTGTGCTCGAGACTCAGAGCGCAGGGCAGAGCCAGGAGCACAGGCACAGCCTCCTTCTCTAGACAGCCACGAGTCTGATGAAGATGGACGTGTGTAAGTAGATATTACTGCAGCATGGCCTCCTCCTTTACTTCAGCTTTCTGAAACTGGTTCCTACTTCCCCAGTCAGATTATTCCAGGGCAATTAACAGATAACCTTGACATTATTACTTTAGAAATAACATCTTGGTTTAAAAATATAACCCTTCCTTTCATTAAGTGTTATTATTAATATGGATTGTCATTATTTCCAGATTGGAAAGACCCATCTCAGCCAGTATTGGCATGAATGTTTATTGAACGAGTGAGCCTCTCTGAAGTTCAGGCTGTCTACCTGACAGTGATAGGGCTGGACTGAAAGTTAAGATACAACCTTTAGTATCAGGCGCTTTTACAAAGACCCCCGATGCCTTGTGGTGGCACTTGATATAAGTCCCTAGGCAGTGAACAATTTGTACGAGACATGTGGCACCTCCATTTTGTAGACTCCACCAGACCTCTTCCCTATGCTTGTTTACATGTCGAGTGCGAATCTACAGCTTTGGATGTTTGGCTGTTGGCTAGATGGCATTAGGAACTGCTACACTAAGGCCTTGAGAAATGCTTCTAAACCTGAGCTTGACCCAGGACAGGAGTGATGAGGTCCCTCTTCCTCCACCCTCCCATGCAGGGCTGCTCCCCACCATCCCTGCTGGACCCAGAACAGAAAGGAAGCTCCTGGTGACTATTCCAGAAAATGTCAATACATTCAATTGTCATCCTGCCATTGTTGCTTCTGTAAGAGCTCTTATTATCAATAAGATCTTTTGTTTAAGTTTTGCTGAAATGACACATACGTGTGCCTGTTTAGCAATGTGAGTCACTGCTATAGGATTAACTACCAGTGGAAATGGTTCTTGCTTTTTATTTTCCTCTGTAAAAGTTCTATGTGAGATTAGTTACAAAATGAGAGATGTGTTTTGACAGTGCTTCTTCCTCAAATTTATCATATTGAACAATAAGAACCAGATAATTGTCTGACAAAAGTCCACCTCATATGCCACCATGAGGAAAAGGTAAAATCTTTCTCAGTGAACTGAGACAGTTTCTGATGAAGCCTCTAGAAAGGAATGCAAAGGACTCCTGAGCCTGGTTTCATATCCCTTCCTGGACCCTAGCTTCAATACTGTCTAAACAAGAAAACTGCCTTTTAAAAGGTCTGTGTGTACTTCAGCGATCAAATTTGGGATCCCTAACGGCCAGAGAAGATAGTGCATTACAGCAGCCAGCCTGGAGTGCAGCCCTGGCCGCCTCCATGTCCCCATGGCAATTTGCAAGTGCATCTCCTGCTCTTCTGCCTGTCTTTCTAACTCATCAATACCCACTAAAGGGACGTAAGATCCCATTGCACAAGGATTGGGTTGAGATACAAAAATTGCTTGTACTATCAGGTGCATAGTAGGTTCTCCATTAGTCTTTCCTGGCTGAATGAAGGGATTATGTTTCCTTTCATACCTCATTAAATATATTTTAGTTAATCCACTCCCTTGCTTACATTCTTTGCTTTGGAATTTGCTCATGAGAGAGTAATTCAGCTTCTAATTGGATATAAAATTTAGAATATATTTACTTTGTTTTTCAGAGAAAAGAAAAAAATGATCATTTTCAGATGATAAGAATAATACAGATAAGGAGGAGGAAATATATAATCAATAAAATAAATGAAGGAGGATATCTCAAAAAATAATAGAAAATCAGAAGAATGGATGCAAATTTTTAAATCACCTTTCATCTCATTTTTAAATGCTCATGTGCCTCCTTGTGTGCTTTAAAGCCTAAATCAATTACATGTTTGTCTCATGACTTTAATTATTTGGAGTGTTGGAATGCATTTTTGGCAATTATGGTTCAGGTCAACCTCGCACACATGGACATTCCAATCTCAGTTTTTCCTGTGGTTCACCTGTGCAATGCCAATATTCAGCACATAACCTTAATCTAAACTTTTAAGTAATGGACCATTAATTACAACCTGCTAACTAGCAGAGTGAAGGGACAGCAGTAAATGTAATTTGTGATTTGAAGCTATTTATTTACAGATAAACTATTGCATGCATAACCTGTATTTTGTTTTACTAGGTGTTCCTGAGTTTAGATCTATGTCTAATGCCACCATTTCCCTGGTTCTCAAAATTAATGCTGGCAAGAAAACCCAGGCTACGCACTGTGGCTTGGAGAGGCCAGCAGGACTCGCCACGCAGAGGAGGGGAGGTGGGAATCTTCACCCTGTCTGCGGGTGGTGAGGACGGGTGAACAGACTCTCCTGCAGGTTTGCCGGATGTAAACGGAACAACCTTGTTGTCAGGAATTTGGCAGCCTAGATGAAAATTTTAAATGTGCATATGCTAACCTAACAATTCCAGTTCTTGGTATCTACCAAATATGTTTTAGTCACACGTGTGCACAGATGCATGCATAAAATTTCTCAGTGCAGGATTCTGTATAATCACAAGTCAAAATCATGAGCTGTAGACTGATTAGAATATTTATGGCAAATGAATAATCTAGGATTGCTCTATGAGCCACTGACAACACAGAATCATCAAGATGTATGGTGAGGTGATTAAAGAGTGGTGCAGAAAAGCGTGTGCAGTATCTCTCCATTCTCCTACAACAGACGAATCAAGAACCTAGTAGTGTGCCTTGTATTTCCACGTGCACGTCTGTAAACACAGAGAACAACACTAGAATGGATACTGACCCAATGGCTAACACACAGATGATATTTGAGAGGAGGAGAGGGGTTGTGAGGCCTAAGAAGGACTCTCACTTTTGACCTTAAATACTTCTAAGTGTTTACTATTTTACTGCCAAAGCAAATCTATGCAACATTTTTGCAACAAAATAAACACAAAAAAATATAATTTCATATATCTATTACTATTTTCAAAATATAGTATATATGTTGATCGTTGTAAGGAATGATTAATATATCTAAGTTAAAAATTGACACTTCCAAGTCATTAGAAGCGACTCGGCCTCCCCTCCTGAGACACCCAACCATCCCCTGCTTCCCAGCACGGCTTGTGACAGGTGCGGGATCCGCCTTCGCCCCGCCCACCCGCCAGTCGCACCTAGGCCAGAAAAATCTCCCCAGATTAAGCGAAACGTTTCAGAAAGGCAGTTAGGAATGGGGTGACGAGAACGAAGGCCGGCCAGGGCTCTGAGAACAGCGAGGCTGCCCAGCCGCGCCCCTGTCCCACTGAGGCGCTGTCACCTCAGGGGCCGCGGTGGACCTCGTGGGAGGGACACTCACCCCAGGGCGCAGCCCGCGACAGGCGCTGCAAGGCCGGTTCCGTGACAAAGGGCGTTAGCACTGAAGCCCCCGACCCGCCTGGGGTCGCTGGCTGCGGCGCCCCGGCTCCCCGCCCCCATCCACACAGGCGGACTGCGGCGACATCTAGGAACTAATTTGTTTGTGTCACTGATGGCATCACTCTCAGTCTTCAGGACACGCGGGAGGAAAACAGCTCACCGGCGCGGAACAGGTGAGCGTCAGCGCGAGCGTCCCTGAGGGCGTCGAGTGTGAAGGGAAGGAACCCGCACGCCCCGGGCGGCGGCCTGGCCTGCCCCGGAAGCTGTTCCTCTTTCCACTTCCACACACACACACACACACACACACACGCACCAGGCCTGCTGCCCCAGGCTCTCGCCCCGGAAGTTGTTCTTTCCTTGAATGCCACACAGGTGCCCCTGGCCTACGACCCCGGGTTCTGACCCCAGAAGTGGTTCCTCCGCCACTTCCACACTCGCGCCCAGGCCTGCAGCCCCAGGGTCTTGCCCCGGAAGTTGTTCCTCCCTACCCTTCCACACAGGCGCCCCTGGTGCCTGACCCCGGATACGTTTCTTCCTTCCACAGAGCTTGTAGGCTTGCTGGGAGCCTCGGCTCACCCTGGACCTAAGCGTTTCTGCATCTCTTTGAACCCAAAGCTTCCCCAGACGCCAATTCCCTGATGAACCCTTCTGTTCTTTCCTGAGAACCCCTCTGTTCAGGGGCTAGGTGCCCCGTAGCCGGCCCCACTTCACCTCCGACCTGCCCCCGTGACCATGCGGCTCCCCCTCCACAGAGAGAAGAATCTAGAAGGGTGCTCCTGCAGCCCTGCTCTGTAGGAATCAACACGGCGATAACCGTCCGTTTTCATCGTTGTAACACCTTACGCTTGGGTCACAATTCAAAATTAGGAGTGGTTTCCCATGCACGCTTGCACAGCAGGGAGAATCACGCCCGTTTCACAGGTGAGAAGGCTGGGGTCCGGAGAGCCCGGCTTTAGGCAGGGAGGAGCCGTAGGCGGCGGCCGACCCAAGACCATGCTCTGCAGCCTGGCTGCCAAGTTACGCTAAGCCCTAGTTGCGCATTGCCTCTTAATTCTGAAGCCTCACTTCTGCCTTGTGTGACCTTTGAGGTATTTTACTTTCTCAGTGTTCCTCGAATACAAGCTGCCCTTCCTCACTGTGCTTCACCCCAGGCCTCCCGGTGGTGTACATCTCAAAGATTTTGCAGCCTTTACATCAACTTCCACAATTTATTTTCTCAGAGACTTTCCAGGTCATCCCAGCTCTCAGTAGGAGGCTGTTATCCTCTGAATTGCGAATATAGTCATTCTCTAGCTCTGCAGGTCCCAACTCCGGGGCCAGGACCCGGTCTAAATCCCACCTCTGCACCATCCCCCACCCCTGGTCCGTGGAAAAATTGTCTTCCATGAAACCGGTCCCTGGTGCCAAAAAGGTTGGGGATGAACCATCTGACTTAGCCAACAGTTCCACTGTTTGCTCACTGCTGCTGCTATCAAAGATGGTAAGTTTCCTGAAGACAGGGAGCTCCTCTGCTCATTGTTGTATCACCTGGGGCTAGAGGAGAGGACACCCATTAAATGAGTGAATAAATAATGATAATAATAGTAATAAAAAATAGGCTATGAGTTCCTTGACAGTTCAGAAAAATGTTGATTATTCTATGACTTCCTCATGGTATCTAGCATAGCACGTAACACGTATTATGTGCTCTCAAATGTTTACTGATCAAGTGGAAAAATATAAGCTGTTTTTAAAACAACAACAAACACCTGTACCAGGAAAGAGGCGGACAGAGCAGGGCACTATTGAATCAGGCATGCTGTCTTAGATGCTGGCTTAGCAGTGAGAGCATGCAGCAGGGAAATAACCTGACGGGGGTGGGTGCAGGGTGTTCCTGGAGGGGTGTGTCTGTCTGCACACGTTCACAAGAGAGTATTTAACTCTGTTGTTTTTGAGACACAGCAATTTCACGAGTCAAATTGTGTTACTGATTGCCAGCTAAACTCCACAAAAGTTGCACGGAATCCTTGTGGGAAAATCCAGAATTGTAGCAGCAAGCCCCCCCTCTTAGGATGGGTGTAAATGACTGTCCGTCAAGGGCTGTAAATGCAGAGTGTGACTTCAATATGCCATTAGTTCAGCTTAAACCAAGGACTCACATTTCACCGGACAATCCTCATAGTAGGGCCATAAGCACACTTGGTGACCTCCATATCTGACAGACACTGCGAGTGGACACGATCTGTCCTCCGCAGATGCGGTGCCCAGAATCAGGGGTGCTCCCTGCTCTCTGAAACTCAGCCACTGTCCTCACAAGGGAACCGCGTGATTCCTCTGCATAAACACATCCCCCAGCTAACTGCTTTCTGGGTGAGAGGACAAAGAATTTTCCAAGTCACAGCATTTTCATGGTACTTATTTCTTTTGCTCCTCAAAACAACCCTGAGAACCGGGCAAGTGAGATATTATTCACTCTGTTTTCACAGAGAATCTGATTTTCAGAAAGGTAACTGGTCAGAGATCATAGAGCTATGACTGGAACTCAAGTTTCCTGCCTGGACATTAACAAACATGCACCCAAGCATCAACTTCCACAGAATATACGCAAAACGAGCTTTCAGAGCAGCAGTTTACTGCATCCACCAATCTTACTCCATTGTACCTTGGAACTGTGACCCAGCAGAAGGGCCCCTGGCCTGCAGGGTGGGATTTGGGGAGTTTAGGAAGGCTCTAACCTCCAGATGGTTAAACCAGTGCCCATGCTAGCCCTAAAGCCCCACATTTGAAATCCATTTCCTTGAGCATTTTTAAAAAAGAATTTACCTTTAAAAAGTGCAGGTGGTCCTGGGATAGCTAATATTTTGAGTCACTATTGATTCAAAAGATATTCATTTTCCATAGAGCAAGGAGGGTGGTTGAGTTAGTGTGGGCCTTCTCTCTGCACACACATGCACACACTGACTCACTCACTGTTATTTTCAATCTGTCTCTTTTTCACAAGGAAGAAAGCCAGAGGGTAGCAATTACATGGATTTGGATGTAGGATTTAGGGAGAATTGGAGGCTTAGAAGCACACATTGCCTAGATTTACCAAAGTGCAATACTGTGGGGCATGTTTAGTGCTTTGCAGCTAACCGGAGAGGCATGTGCTGTTCCCATCTGGCCACTGTTCGTTGTGGTTCTCTCCCTTTGGACCTTGGGGATGGAGGAATGGTTTGGGAATCACTGGCTCCCTACCAAACACCACCGAAGAGCAGGGCAGTCCCAGCTCAGCCCACTGTGGCAAGAACTGAGACAGAGAAGTCAGACGTGAGACACACAGATACACAGCCTGGGCCCTGGCAGGCTGCACTCTGGTAGAGAAGAGGGGGTGACCATTTTCTCTCCTTTAAGTCAGGAACACCACGACGGAGATGTACACCAGGTTCAGGTTTACTCAGAGGGGAACTGACTCTGTCCTGGAGTTGGGGAGGTTCTGGGAAGAGCTCTGAGCAGTCCACATCATCGTGCGATAAGGTACAGAGGAAATCTCCAGGAGAGGAACCAGTACACTCAAAAAGCACAGCGCAGGGGAGGGGATGTGTCTTTGTATAGTGAGTGCCGTGAGGACCCTGTGTTTCATCCCGTGGGACACGGCAACCATCTGGGCCTCTGCACAGGCTGCTGTTTACAAAAGGAACCTCAGGAACAGGGTGGTGGGGATGAGCCGGGGTGCAGTGAATCTAGGGGAAGCAGACCTGCAGGGAGATACCAGGTGAGCCCTGGCAGGGAGACCTCTCACCTGTGCTGGGAGAGGACGTGTCCACGAGAAATCGGGCGGCCCAGGGCCAAGCCATCCTGTGGCCAAGCTTGCTCTGAGTTCCCTGCTCTAGTAGCGGCAGGAAGGAACCATCCCTCTAGTTCACAGAGCTTGAAACAGAGTCATTTTTGAATTTTTGAAATCAACTGTACTCGATGGCCCTGTAAGGTAATGACGAGGTAAGTTCTCAGTGTGATGAGGTAAAGGTCTACATTTTCCCAAACACTATTCATGGCTATAGTTGTTTGTGAAGACTGCCAACACAGAGCTATTCAAAATCCCAGATGTGGTTTCTTGCAAAATATATACTAGAAAAATAGTTTGGAAATATAGCTAAAATCTAGAGAAACATGCAAAGATAAAGTTCCTTTTTGATACATTTTAAGATCAAACTTTCTGTGGATATTATGTCCTTGCCTAGTAATTTCACTACTTGGAAAGAAGGAAAGGAAGGAAAGAGAGAAGGAGGGGGATGACCTCAACAATGTGGATTATGCTGAAGCTGTTAGTAATTTTAAAAATCTAAAAACACTGCTAATATCCACCTTTTGGGCAATCACTAATACCTCATATTATTTCAGTATTATCAAAATATATAATTACTAGTAATGACATGCAAAGTAATTCATGTTCAGTGTTAATGCACGTTCAAGAGAAATGAGTGAGAAGGAAATCAGAACTCAAGGGCGCATCCACCCCATCACACACGGAAGGTGCGGCGTTACCAGTCCAGGCCAGAGGACAGCGGGAAGAGCATGTTAGGGCTCCCACCGCTCCATGTTCATGTCTATGCAAAGACACATTTTAAATGCAATGTATACATTTTAAAATGTTGAGTTTACGTGGCAAAGTGATATGCTTTTAAACTTTTAAAAATTGGGAATGATTTCATAGGATGATTTTTATCAATTAAAAACTTCCAGGCAAAAATATCCGACACTGCAGTCTGCCCAACCCCTTGTGCCTAGACAGGCACAGCACTGAGCAGCAGCAGCAGGACCTCACCTTCTGGCCTGAACCTCCCCACACCCGCAGATGTGAACTTGGAGCACGGGCAATAGTCTCTCCCGCAGAACATGCAGGGCTTCCTTAGCTGTGGGGACAAAGCTCTGGTCTCTTCCGATGAGGATATGCTCCCCATCAGCTGGGGTTACAGGAAAGAGGACTCCTGGCCTGGATCGGTGGTCAGGGGGCGTGCCTCTACATGAATCCATGGAGTTGAGGTTTATAGAGACCCAGGAGAGGACTTTGCAGAGAGAGGCCTGGGCTGAGCATGTTAGCTGGGGGCTCTGCAAACGGGCTGTGGTCAGCCCTGCCTTGTCAGTAACCGGATTACTTTGGGAAAGTTTTGCCACCTCTCTGGGCTTCCCTGTTGTTATCTGGGAAATGCAGATATTGTTAGTAATTGTATCCACCTTAGCATTGTCAGGGAACTAATTGAGATAACAGCTCAGGTGTTTAGCAAGTGCCTACTGTGTTGCAGACTTTCCCAATAACGAGTCAACGACTCTTTCGTAAGCATCCAGTAAGCAGGGGTGGGGAACCTTTTCATGTTGGAAGCCGCATTAATTTAGCTATAATCAAATAAGGCTGCATTCGGAAAACTTCAACTTGATATACTTAAAAATGTACATCATTTTGTAAAAATCTAACTATTATGTACTTAATAATTTCAAAAAATGTAAGCTATTTGTTAATTTTAAAATTAACCAACCTTTTAATAACTTTGTTGCATCTGCTTTCTGTTGGAAACATATGACTATTTGGTTGCAGCATGGAGGTCTGCAGGTTCAGTTGATCCTCTAGATCAGGAGTCCTCAAACTTTTTAAACAGGGGCCCACTTCACTGTCCCTCAGAGGGTTGGAGAGTTCACGCTGTGGGCCCGGGACGCGTCAGCTGCTAAGCAGGACAGGCAGTGGCGGCAAAAACACCCAGCGGGCTGGATAAATATCCTAGGCAGGCGCCATGTGGCCCTCGGGCCATAGTTTGAGGACGCCTGCTCTAGATGGTATCAGTCTAGAGGATCCTCTAGATGGTATCGGTAATTTGTGACTTTAAGGGCATCTTGATTTGGGTTAGGTAGGAGAATGTAGATTCACAGCAATAGATGTTGAAAAGCAAGGAAGCATTTTTGGGCATGTTGCCAAAGACATGGGAGTTCAACTGCATTTTTCCATCTTTCAATTGGATCTATTGTAGCATCAAACAATGACTTTAAAATGTCATCTGCTGAGAGCTCAATCAATGCCATCTGTAGTTCTTTAGGTGCCTTGGTGATATCAACTAGGTGAGGCTGAAATGCTAATTTGAGTGTGATGTCATGATTCTCAAAGTCAGTGAACCTTTCATTGTGTTCTCCAATTAATAAATAACAGGTCTATAACAGCTGCGTATTCTTCAAATGATTCACATATATCATCCTATTTATTCATCAATGACCTCTGCTAATTGGGGAAAATGTTCATATGAAATCTCCTTTTGAAGAAGTGTTCTGAAAAAAGATAACTTGTTTGGAAATGCTTTGATTTTTTGCCACATATACTATATAGACCTAATTTTACCTTGAAAAGTAATATTTAAGTCATTTTGATTTGACATGATATCACACATAAATGCTACATTCCTATGGAAATCTTCTTTCAGTAATTCACATTGCTGATTCTGCTTTCATAAAATTTAACTACCTGTTCTCACAGAGGTAAAACTTTGGCTGACATCTGTCCCTGCGATAGCCAATGCACTTTAGAATGACAGGGAAAATCCACACCAAATACCTCATCTTTCCACTTTAGCATGTTATGAAACTGATAATGCAGTGTTGCATTTGCAGGAATATCCTTAATATTTATAACTTGTTGCAAATTGTCACCTAAAATAGTAGCTTTAGTGCAGAGATTTTGCTGATGCAAGATACAATGAAAAGAAATGAGCATCTGGATCTGTTAATATTCTTTGAATCTCTGCAATAAACCCTTCATGTTTTCCTGTCATGGAAGGTGCACCATCTGTACATGCACTCACTAGACTTACCAAATTCAGCCCAACTTCACAACATTTATCATGAAAGTTGTTGAAGGTATCTATTCCCCATGTTCTGTTCACAAGAGTTTCCAAAGCAAGTAACTCTTCATAGCAAAGAAAATATTCTGTTATGATCCAAATGATGTATAAAACCTGCACTGAGTCAGTATTATCGGTTGATTCATCCAAAGTGATAGAATAACATATATTTTCCTTTTGAAGTATTGCATGAAGTTGTTCTGTTAAGTTGAAGGCTAATTCATGCTACTGATCAGTCATGGTTCTCCTTGAAAGAGGCCATTGTTTGTACTTTCAAATTTTACCAGGGCCTAAGCATCCCACGACTTCAACAATGTATTCTCTCACAATATCTGCATCACCGAATGATTTCCCCTTTTCCCCCCCGAGTATATAAACTACTTTATAAGTTGCTTCAGTGGCATTATGTACAGGCCTGTCGCAGCTTGAATGAATTCTCTTCACTTTTGCTTTTCATCTTTAATTTTCTGAAATACAGCCTTTTGCACCTCTCCAATTTAAAATATTTGTGGTCTTTATGAGTGTTATAATGCTGATGAGCATTGGATTTCTTTAATGTCGATGCAGTATCACAAAGCAACGGAATCATCTTATCTTTAGCAGAAACAAGATAACATTGCAATTCCCAGTTCCTCATTAAGAAGCCTGTTTTCTTCCTTCCGCATTCTCGTCGTCTTTTCTGACATGATGGGCCATTAAACAGATATAATTAAAAAGAACTGTCGAGCTGTGCAGCTACTCACAGATTCCACCTCAAACAGGAACACAGTGCACTGTTGTCAAGAGCTGATGACAGACTGGCATATTTGACCCCCATAAACTCTCACCAACCAGCCTCTTGCGGTAGTGGCGCCAGTCAGGCGGGGGAAGTTAGAACTAAATCATGGGTGTAGCTGCCGTCAGTCTAGCCCTTACGGCTTACTAATGTTCTTATTGTGCTGGTCAATCTGGGAGAATTATTTCATTGACACTTATTTTATTCTTCGTTATTTTAAATACGTTCATTATAAAAATAAAATAAAAATATAAAAGATGAACAAAAATGTATTAATAAAAATAAAAGGATTTGTTCTATAAAATTTGGGTTCAGTCAAAAGGCCACACGTAAGGACCTAGAAGGCCGCATGTGGCTTTAAGGCTGCAGGTTCCCCACCCCTGTGATAACCATTTTTTTGTATGTGCTAACAAGCATTTTGCTCTTATATTCTCCTGTAAGTCTCCTTATAAAATACATGAACTTTAAAAAATAATAATAATGATAGCAAACAGATTAAAGGTAAGTGGAGATTAGGGCACTTTGGATGCATAGCTTCTATAATATCTAAGTATTCTTTAATTAAAAAATAGCTAGCCATTCAGTGCTTTGTGTGGTTTTTGTTCCTTCCTCGTAACTTAATAGCTCTGCTAAAAAATGAGAAACTCACAAGGAACTGTGCTGTGTGCAGACTCATGTATGTTCGTCTGATTGGCACCCAGCGTGAGGGAAGACGCCTGCTCCTCCCTGGTTCAATGCAGGGCTGTGTTACGTTTTTCACCATCTTTTGAAGCCCAGAAAGTGTGCACAACACCAAAGTATTAATAATATGGATCTCGATGAGCAGATAATGGGCAAATCCCATGAACCTGTCTTGGAATTAAGTTCATGGCTCCTCCCCCGTCACTTCATTACAAGAGAAGCAGCCCCAGTGACACTGCTCCGGAGAGACTCGCCGCGTCCATGCACGGGTCACATTCTGCACATCCGCTGCACCCTAGGAAACTGAAGGTCCTCGGGTTCTTCTTGGTTTCTAAACGTATTAACATTTGATACAATTTTTGCATAAACATCACAGAATCAAGTCTCTATAATTATTATAAAATCATATAACAAACAAACCCTGGAATTCTAATTCTGGAATATTGTAAAAATCGCATTATAAGTTAACATGAGCATCTATAGCAATAAAAAGATCAGTTTACAGTACACATGGACCTTGCCTTGCTCTTTATTAGCACTGACTTAAAAAGATCTATAACTTACAAGAAGCAAGGGCAACCTATAGCAACAGTCTTTCTACAAAAACAACTTAGCAAGATACGCACAGGTATTTCTGTTGGTGGCTATCTCACTATCTGAATGTTTTAGTTAAAATAATAAGAAACCACTCCTGGAGCAAGGAGAGGAGGCAGGCACGGGAATAGTGATCTACTTCACTCTCCATCAACTCACAGGCAAAACCAACAGAAAACAGAAAGCAAAACACAACATAACCCTGCAAAAGTAGCCAACTGCAATAATTCTCACATAAAAAGGAGGGAACATGCATAAGAGAAAGTTTCTTAGATAAACAGGTAAACGTGTAAAAGCATAACTAGGCCTGAGAAGCAGCGCTTCCAGGAAGCCAAGTCGACTCTGCCCTCAGCCGGGACAGTCTCTGAACAGACTGCCAACTCGGCGCCCCATAGCATGGGCCAGGAGACAGGCTATGCATGCTAGCCAGGCAGGGGGACTGAGAGAAAGTGGCTTTACGGGGCTGCGCTGTGTGTGTCTAGTAAACAACTTTCCATTAGTTTCTCCTAGAATAAGTGTGTCCCAGTAGGGGTCTATATGAATCTGCCTCAGAACTGCTTTCTACATATCGGTATGACCCCTTCTCCCCGTTTGTGGGGCGAGAACGAGAGTGATTGTGTACAGCCACGATTGTATTAGACTGCATTCTGACATGCTTACAATTTGCTAATAAATAAGTCTGCAAAAATTCTTGTCTTATACCGTCATGTACTTATTTTGAAAGTCCATGCATATTAAAAAGATGTTGCTAAAATGTAAACATTTTAAGAGAAATTTGCATGCAAATGGCAAGAAAATAAAGAAATGACAAATAGTTCATGCTATCACATACTTAAAATTCCTGTCTGTGGTTGAAACACTGAATGTGAGAGCAGGTGAGTGACACACCCAAGGTCACAGGACTGGTCCCCAAGGTCCTTTTCACTGTTCTGTCCAGCCAGGTGGAGGAGGTGATGTGTGAGCTACAGAAGTGAGAAAGAAGGTTCAGTTCCTTTTCTCTGTGGATGATCATGGCAGTGGAGATCAAGTATAAACTGAGTATAACCGGGAAAACGTGATGCACACATATGAAAACCCTGCGTAAGGTGGGGCAGAGGCCTGCGGTGCACGAGGCCCCACCTGCTGCCCTTCCTGCCGAGCATCTGGAGGGTGCAGGTCTGGTGGTTCCGACTGTTCTTTCCAGACTGTACGATCTTGGACAAATCCTCCACCTCCGTGGGCTTCTCTTTTCAAGTATAATTACCAAGTCCTACTAGATGGTCCCTGTGACCCTTGCCAGCTCTCAATTATCAAGTCTGATTAAAACGTTCCCTTAAATAGCGGGTTCTGCCACTTCATGCATAATGGGATTTAAGACAATTTAAAGTTACACGCACATTTTAAGTAATGCACTTTATAGGCAAAATAGAGCACACCGCAGATGCACTCCTGCAGAGACCTCCCTCTAATTCATTTTTATTTGCTTCTGATCCCCCTTCCTGGGAAACACAATAAGGAATTTTTTTTTTTTCAAAAAGGTGCAACCCAAACCTGGCCTTAATGAACAGGGCCACGATTCACACCCTCGCAAAATCCCATCTTTTTCTGAATTGCAGACATAAGGTAAGACAGGTTGCAGTGCAGGCCCGTCACGTAAAGCAAATGTCAGAGAAGCTCTGATATTTGGTCTTGGGCTCCGGCTCTCACAAAGGCATTTCCTAAATCTGCCTTTGATGAGCTTCCCCAGCTATCAGCTCCGTCAGTTCCCTCCGGAGCTGCACAGAGTGTGCTCCATGGAAATGTCATCTGCCAGGCCTGCAATTACTGGCACTCCGGCAATCACGGGCACAATGCAGAATGGGTCGAATTCAGGTGAGAGCAAGAACCCGCAATCAAGCCCGGGGAAAGGAGAACAAAGCCATTTTCTTTCATCTGCCGCCGACACAACCATCAGGCCTTAATTACAAGGCAAGTGTGGGGCTGGGTGCTGAAAGGCTTGTTATTACACAGCCCAGCTCCAAATCAGCTCCGTATTGATGAACTGCAAGGGAAGGAAGAGGCTTCACCCCCGAGGGAAGAGCCGGCACCAAACATGCAGATGCGTGGCGGACGGTCACACGCCAGGGAATTAACACAGAATTTTTTTTTTTTTTTTTTGCAGGGGGTAGGGACCAAATACCCAAATGCCAGCTAAAAATATGTCTCCAAGGTCATATGTGTGCGTTCAGTGCATTCCTTGCTGAATTTAACACGACACACCTACTTCGATCAGAGCTGTCCAGGCCTGCAGTGCTGTCTGTCTCACCCCATCAGTTCCTGGGGCCCTGCTTCTGACAGCACCCCCAGAGCGCCCCGAAACCTTAATAGACTCTCTCCAATCTCTGTCGTTATCCTAATTCTTACAGACATCGTAAGAACATGCTTTAAAATGTCTTGGCATTACCCCTCTCTCTGGTGTACATAACTACACATACGATCTGTACATACTTATCATTTATATTGTATTCATATTAAGTACGTGTACATATGTGCCTATGTCTACGTTAAAATGTCAAATGTTCAGTTCAAATATCCTTTAAGGACTGCTATAATAATACTTAATCTTGAGCCCTAACCATCTCTGAATAAGGCCCACACATTAAAACTAAATGCATTGTACTATTTACTGGGGAAAAAAACACGCACACACACACACACGTTTCCTTCCTATAGCAAACACTGATATTTATGTATGAACTAAACACAAGAATGAACGCACATTCCTCAGCATAACTGAAATTGAATTGTAACAACGACAGCCCCGCAACAGAGAGTGAATCTGGGACAGTTAGGGTGGAGTTCTGAGAAAGACGCAGCTCCTTGGTGACGTGCCTGCCCGGGCGTGGCACCAGGGGCGGGTGTCCTGCAGGCTGGCGGCACCCACGCTGTCCTGCAGGCTGGCCCGGGCCGTGCGCGTGGGCTCACTCAGCAGCAGGCACACGCGTGCAGACGGGAGTCACGCACACGCCCGTACAGTGCTTAATGCCAAATTAAGTCATTTAACGGACCTTTACATTTCCTAATCTATTTAAAACAGCCAAGAAAATAAGCCCTGGTCTGTGTGCCTGGACGAGGTCTGTTAAGAGCCAGACAGACGGCGTGATGACAGGCAGGCGCGGCCCTCGCAGGGCTGCGCTGAGCTCTGCGTTCCCTCCCTGTCTCTCTGCCCAGGCTTTAGTTTTCCTGGGGGTCTGTCTCGGGCAGATGCTCATGTTTTCCGAGCTTATTGCTCGTGGGAAACAGTAGGAGTTGGAGAGAAGCAGAGAGAAGACGTTTTCTCCCTCTTGCCGATAAGGTGGCCAAATGCAGGTGGGGGGAGGTGGGTCGGGCTCTTGAGGCATGCGAGTTTTGAAGTCCATCCCCAAGGCAGCGTTCAAAGACACAGCCTTTGTCCTGCCAGGTGTGGACGCCTGTGCTCCCCGCCACACTCGGTTACCAGCCACCCGGAAACACAGCCCTTCCCTGGCTGTTCCACACATGCCTGGGGCGAGCACGGTTACTATCCGAGACCACGAGGAGAGAGCGTCAGTCCAAGCTGCTGCCACCCTCTCCCCCGGCACAGTCAAGACCGCCCCCCTATCAGCCTCTCCAAACCCATTCCCTCCTCCTCCAGTGCATCCTCCACCCAGCAGCAACAGGGACCTTTCCAAAAACTAAACTGGATCCTGCAACCGCTTCTTACTGCACTTAGGGTCTTCCAAAGCTAGCCCTCAGGATGGGATGAAAGCTGGCCCCCAATGCCCCTCCGGGTGCTTCTGACCCACAGCTCTACAAGGGCGGTTCTCAGGGGGCTCGAGGACCTCTGGGGGCACCTCACGCTCTCCCGTGGGGGTTTATGAGGTCTTCCCTTATCCAACTACAGAGTCTGTGAGGTTGGATTATCTCCAAATGCTTCAGCCAAAGCGACTTATGCAATGTGTTGAGCGCAGAGGCAGATGAGAATTCAGCTGTTCTATCAAGACAGGCATGAAAGAGACTTGCTAAATGTGAAATGATGACTCTCTTTTTCGATAGTTTCTGTTATGGAAAATACAGTTATTTTTCATAAATATATCAGTAATACTACCGTATAAGGCATTTTTAAAATAGTTTGGTAAATAGATAAGCAAATCAACGATGTTTTAAACTGTCTTGGTTTTCATTTCCAGCGTGGTAGACAGAAGCCAGCCACATAAGCAAACTCCGTGAAGGCTTCAGAATCTGAACGTTACAGAGGGGGCCCAGAGCCCAGCCCTGGGAACAGCTGCTCTCTGTGTGCGTCGATGTCCCCGCTCCCTGTACATATGCACGTGCTAAACTCTATTTTCTTTTTTTGCCACAGGGCCTTTGCACGTGCTATTTCTGCTGGCAGGAAGACCCACACCTAAATGCGACTGCTCTCTATCGTAAGGGTTTGTGCTTCAATTTCTGCATCGTTTCTTCAGTTTTCCTTTACTGGGGACTTTGAGTTTTAATTTTCTTATTTGTGTATTTTCTTCTCTCTTCTCTTATAGCAAAACAGTTCACCAAAGGCCAGAGATCGTCCGCCCTATCCCCGTGGTATCTCAGCAGTGCTGGCGTGTGGGAGGTTCTCGGCCGGCATCTGACATGAGGTGTGTTGGAGAACCAGCCAGACACGGGGCCATCGTAGCTCAGGACAAATCATCGAGGTAAACGTCCTGGAGCGTCTCTGCACCCGTCAGAGCACACGGCAGACTCTTATTTATCTGGGACGTCTTGAGGGAGGTCTTGCGTGAAGACTGTGGGGTGCTCACGGCTGTGTGTCGTACAGAGGGAGGCCTCCGGGAGCCCAGCCCGGGAGTGGACGGGATGGGTCTCTGCAGGGGTGAGTGGGGAGGGACGGGAGCGGGTGAGCCTGCACGGCCCGTGCCCGCCCGCAGCCCTCTCAGCAGCAGCTGGCAAAGAACCAGGTCTCAGGAAAGGGTGCCGCTCACCGGTCAGCCCTGAGTTAGTTCCCCAAGTAAATGCCAACTGCTTTTCCTCAGGATTAGCGACCATGGGAAAATGTCAGGACCACATCCCTCATGAAGAACACGTGAGAGCACTCTGTGATGTGTGGTTTACTCTGACTAAACAAAGAGAGTGCCAGTCCCCAGCCGCCCACACCTGCTGCTCCATCCCAGGCGTCCCCCAGGCTCCGCAGGAGGGAGACGACCTCCCTCCCCCAGGGAAGAAAGGAGCATTTGACGTGGGCCTGGGTGGTGGCAGACCACCAGCGAACATGCGTCCGTGCCAGCCAGACAGCGACAAACAGCAGAACAACCGGGACCTTCTGATTTTGCAGATACGACGTACAGAGCCTCGCCTGGGAATCCCTTTATTATTTCTCAACCCAGGTTGTCCCCAGTCCCCTTCCCAGCTCCTCGTCCTTTGAGGAGGAAGGTGGCAGGGAGGAAGATGCTGAGGAAGTCAGTTATTCTTATTCAACGTCCCGCAGGGACAGCAGAGCGCTGCCGCTCAAGCCCGGCGCAGTCTGTTAGCTTATTTCCTAAACGTCTCCCGAGGTCCTGCTCTGTGCCAGAGATGCCACACTTGTCCCTGTAGATGAGACGGCAGACGGCCACAGACCGTGTCCCTGCCCAGTGGAAGGTCACAGCCGGTGAGTCCCATTTGCACATTGTAGACATTTGGCTCTTTGTAGAGACCCCGCCGTGAGGGGACGCGGCCTGGCCTGTAGCCGGAAGGTCATTGGTTAAGCTCGTTCCGAGTGTGCATTTTGCCATAACTTTCCCATAGATCTCAAGTGTCTAAAATAGAAGTTGGACCTGAGTTACTCCACTCTAAGTACATCTCAGAAGGAATTAATTCAATGCAGATACACTTGGAGTGTGGTCCAGCAGAACACGATCTCAAACTCAACCCTCCGCTTCTTTATACTTTAAATAGCAGTTGTAAGGAAGGGTAAGGCCACAGGGAAAGTTTCTAGGAAAATGACTTAAAAAATCCCAGTTACGGCCTTTGCTTCTTTCTTCCTGACCCTTTTATTCAGTGTTCTGCGTGAGTTTAATTTCTTCCGTTTAATATTGCGGCTTCCCTTTCTGAAAAAAGCTAATCTCATTCTGAAAACACGTCGCAGAAAATCTTAAACCTTAAACACGGAGCGTGTCTGTCGGTACTGGCAGTGGGTAGACACCGTCACACGCGTGACTGTCACCCCCTGGGCTGGCTCTGTCTTGACACGTGATTCTCGAGTGTCGACAGTTCACCCCTGTCTCACCACGCGTGACCTGCTCCCAGCAGAGCACACGGCCTTGCCTGAGGGTCTCCGCAGCGCAGCCTCCCTCTGCGGCTGGGAGCACAGGACTGGGGCGGGAGACGGGGGGCTGCCGTGCAGGACGAGAGCAGCCCCTCCCCGGGCGGGGGTCTACAGGCAAGGCTGCGACACCTGTCTGCCAACGCTCACGGGCTCGGGGGCCCTGCCCTGCGAAGGGGGCGGTACCAGGTCCTCAGCAAGGAATGGGCACTCCCTGGATCTTCAGGAGTTAGGTCCGTGTCTGGATCGGAGCGTCATGGGCTCTCTCTGGACCGTGAAGATGAAAGCAACACCCTCGCAAAGAGGATTTAAGGATGATTAAGAATCATGAAAACGGCTTAAATGTTTGAAAGCATAGTGAAGGGACACGCCCCAGGGTTGGCACACTCTCCTTTCCCTATCGATGGACACGCTCGGTTATGTCTCCAATATTTTGGCTTTTGACATCATTAAATGGGGCAAACGGGTAAGGTTTGTTCTCCACGTTACCATCTGGGAAGCTGTGGAATATGTTATTGATCCATTTGGGGTTTGGCAATCTACCCATATGAACTCTAACCCTTGGTATGCTGCTCACATCTGGCAAATTCTAAGAAAAGACAAAAGAGTAAAAATGGAAAATAACTGAGCAGAAGTTTGCTTCCTCACCACAGAACCCTGCCATTTCATCAGATTTGGAAAGCTGAGCAGGGTCAAACAGGCCAACAGGTTGATTAGAGGCGATGAACCCTGCATTGTGTGGAGGTGGATTTAGAGATTTGGGGCGAACGTGCTCCCTCTGGATGATGTTTCAACTGGAGGAATTTCTCAGAATATAAAACAGTCTAAGGTTGAATTTTATAGTTAAGACTGAAAATGAAATACTTGAATGTTGTCTGTGTATAAGATGAGTTTTAATAAGAATTATAGTTTTTGTTCTTTAAACTACTATACTGATTTTCATCTTTTTCTGTTTTATTTTTTAATCATGTTTTCCCAGTTATCTGTAAGATTATACACCTAATGACTGTCATTTCATTGTTATTATCCATATATCTTCTTTTACAACATGGCAGCAACTTTTTGATGCCAAGAACTTTGGCATCATATGGAAACAGAAATGTGTGGCTGTATTCCTTTAGAAATGTTACATATCAGGGGAGAAAGATGAGAAATCCTCCTGCTGAAATTGCCTTTGCTTGAAGCTCTGGGCTACACACCTATGAGGCCCCCTTTGAGAGACCAGGTGGGGGCATCTTGTTCTGCCCCCTTGTCAGGAGGAGGAGGGAGAAGCAGGGGTGTCTGTCACTCTAGGTAACTGTCACTTGTCTGGCTACTGGAGAAGTTTCCTTGCTGGCTGTGATGAGATCTTCCAGCCCCATCAAATCAATTCTATACCAAGGTTTTTTGTTTTGTTTTGTTTTTAAAAAAACTATGATTGAGAAATGGGATAAATGTACACTGTGACATGAGATGTTATTACTGTCACTTTGCTAATATGCAATGCTACAGCACTAATGCTGGAGTCGGATCTGGGAAATCCCCCACCCCAGTGAGTGGTCTTCAGACCTAACTATGTGACCTCGTCCCTCACGGGGGCTTGGGGAAGGGAGTGATCCTGCCATTGCAATGGCTCACACTGCATAGCACCCTTCTGCAGATGACAATTAGCAAGGTTAGACTCTGTTTACATAGTCACTCTGAAGCCATCAGAAAGCAGTCCTGATTTGCACAGCCAAGATTCCAAGAAGACAGAAATCTAGAGAAATATGCCCCGTGTTGGGGTCACTTTCCTGCTGGAGATGTTTACTGGTGCCGAAGTGCCCCATGATGATCCAAGCGTCTGCACAGAGGCCTTGGCAAAGCTGTGGGACTGGGCACACGGTTGGGACTCCTGCCTGCTGAGAAGGACACTCCTTCCAGACACCATGGACTTTCAGGTGGGAGCCCAGAGGATGCTCCTGGGAATAGGGTAAACTGGAAGTGGCTCACTTCCCATAGGAATAAACCAGAGTTTTGAATCACATCAATTCCTGATTAGGTTGAGGTATTTTGTCCCTAATCTAGATGCATGGAAGAAGCAAAAGAAAATCTTTTCTGGAGGAAGATAACGTAATATAGAGCCTCAGAGTAGCTGTCATCTATAGCTACAATCTGTCATCTGTGTCTGTAATTCATGCTAAAAAAAAAACTAGGCATACAACAAGATAGATTTGATCAAAACTCAGGAAAAGAGAACAATCGATAGAAACAGATACATTGGAATGACCTGGCAGGAATTTAAATTAATTTTGATGAAAATGCTTAAGGAATTTAACACAATATTAAATTTTAGGAGATAAATAAAAATTATCTTAAAAATCAAATGAAATTTAAGAATGAAAATGATTTAATATAATAGTTGAAATTAGGAACTGAATCGATGGGATTAACCAGAGAATACAACTGGTAAAAGAGAGAATTAGCGAACTGGAAAACAGAAGGAAATGTCAAGATTAATATGGAGAGAAAAAATAATAGAAAATGCACACAGAAGAGCATAAGGTAAATATGATGCACAGTGAAAACTCCATCCCGTGGGAAACAGATCCTAAGAGGAGAGGAAGGAGGAGCAAAAGCAATATTTGAAAGGATAAAGGTTAAAAATTTTCAAATGTGATGAAAGACATTGATCCACACATTCAATATGAAATAGAAATCCCAAGTGGGACAAACCCAAACAAAGCTACATCTTGGACTATCACAGTAAAACTGCTGGAAATTAAGTATCAAGAAAAAATCTTCTAAAACCCAGCAATTACTGACAGCTAATTTCTTAGCAAAAATGGTGTCTATCAGAAGACAATGGGATTCCATGTCGAACGTGCTTACGGAAAGTAATTGCTAGTCCAGTGAAAAAACCCTTTACAGATGAAAGTAATGAAAAGACACTTTCAGATAAACGAAAAGCAAAGGAATTTGTCATTAGCAGACACACATTAAGGGAAACACTGAAAGATTCTTTAGTGAGAAGGAAAACGCTCCAACCGCAAGTCCGCGATGCAGGAAGAAATGAGCAGCCCAAACCGTGAGGATGTGGGCAGACTGGAATGATCACCGACTGTATACAGTGACAATAATAATATCCTGTTGACTTCATATATTCATAAGGAAATAATTATATTTAATAAGTATTCGTATAGCATTTTATATTGTAACATATGTTGTTGAATTTTTGGAAAATGGTAAAACTATACTTGATGTTAAATTTCAGTAAGTTGTGGATGTATACTGTAATCCCACAGCAAACAGTAAAGAGCAGTAAAAGAATGTGTAACAAGCCAGAAGAAGGAAAAATGAATAATATAAAATACTAAATCCAAATAAATTTAAGAGGAAAGTCACAGATGAGGTGGAAAAAGTAGAAAACGAAAGTGAATCGGAGGACGCAGCCAGTCAATCACTCCGTTAAAGTGTGAAGGTAGGAAGCAGTGCTGTTGGTGGTCCATGATCGGTAGAATGGACTAAAAACCAAACCCAACTATCTGCTGCTGTCGACAGCCGCCTCTGAAACACCAGACACAACAAAGTCAAAAGCAAAAGAAAGAATAAATATACAACGTAAACCCTAACTAAAACAGTCTGCAATTTTTAAAAAAATATTGATGCCTCAGCCTAACAAGACTTTTCCGTATCTTGGTTCGGGCACAGACAACTGTATTTTACAAAGTTCGTGATGATTCTGACGGACAATTAGGGCTGAGAAATAGTGATCTAGTCTGAATTGTTTATTTTACCGGTGAGGAAACTGAGGCTAGAAAAAGTGGCCTCCAATAGCCCTCTCAGCCACGATTTATTCAATATTTAAGGGGCCTCTACTATGAGCTAAATGGTCAACGAGCTATGTTTCCTTAATTCACAATTTGTAAAATCTGTGTTTATGTATAGAAATACCTACAGAGCAAGGCAGGAAGGGAAGAGGCCTCATAAAAGGGACAAGACGAATCCCACAGACCACGGCCCGCCACGGACAGTGGGTAAAGGAAATGTGGGTCCAGACACCCACACAGGATGTGATTCAGCCGCAAAGCGGGAAGCACACTGCTTGTGACAACACAGATGGGCCCAGGGACATTGTGCCGAGCAGAACGGGCCAGGCGCAGAACGACAAGCACGGCATGACCTCACCCACACGCAGGATCTAAGGCAGTCGACTTCACGGAAGTGGAGAGTAAAATAGAAGTTACCGGAACCTGGGTGGGTGGGCTGGGTTCGGGGGCGGCTGGTCAAGGGGTACAAAGTTACAGTTAGCAGGAGGAAGTCCTGTGCTCTATGACACAGCAGGTGACTAGAAAATGACAACGCAGCGTGTATTTCAACATGGCATAGGGGGCCAGATTGTGGATGTTGTCACCACAAAGTAATGATGAATGTTTATAGGGACAGAAGCGACAATCACTCTGACTCAATTGCTGTGCAACGTCCACACACACTGAAACAGCACACTGAGCCTCCTAAGTAGGTACAGTTATGCGTCAATTATAAATAAAAAAAAATCAATAAAAAGTGCCATGGATTGGAGTGAAAGATCAGTGACAGAGAGAGGGGTAAGTTTAATCTTCACAGAATCAGGGGCTTTGCACTTGGATTATTCAAATAAGAAATGGGTGAGCTTTGGAAAGGTTCCGAGGCGGGAAAAGGACATAACAATAAGGTTTTGCAAACGTGTCCTCAGTTAAAAGCACAGTGTAGGTCTGCTGCTTTGTAAAATGCTCACCCTCGACTTTGAAAAACAAATACTCTTTTTGATAGGAGGTATTTTGAAGTGCCAATTTCTAAAGTTATCGGGAGTTTTCAGAGAAGCTGCACCGAGGTTGTGCGGCCAAGACTGAAAGCCCCGTCCTCCCCTGCCTCCTGCACACGCCTTGTGGTCTCTGCAGTCAGGGCCGAGTCTGGGGTGGGTGGGTGTGCAGGGGCGAGGTGCAGCCGCCCAGGCCGGCTCCCGCTGTCTCCAGGACGCCCCGTCTCGCCCTCCCTGGACTGAACCGATGGAGGATGGCACCACCTGAGGACAGCATGCTCCCAGGGTGACCGTGCAGGGCGGGACTCCTCCCATCCTATAGTTCCCGGACTCGAGTGAGCCACGTGCTCCCAGTGTGCTTGGCCACCAAAGTCACAGGCTCAAAACTCAAAACGATTTAATCCATTTTTGTCAATGATAGGTAGTTTTTTTTTTTTTTTTTTTTCCTGAGACAGAGTCTCACTCTGTTGCCCAGGCTAGAGTGAGTGCTGTGGCGTCAGTCTAGCTCACAGCAACCTCAAACTCCTGGGCTCAAGCGATCCTCCTGCCTCAGCCTCCCGAGTAGCTGGGACTACAGGCATGTGCCACCATGTCCGGCTAATTTTTTCTATGTATTTTTAGTTGGTCAATTAATTTCTTTCTATTTATAGTAGAGACGGGGTCTCGCTCTTGCTCAGGCTGGTTTCGAACTCCTGACCTTGAGCAATCCACTCGCCTTGGCCTCCCAGAATGCTAGGATTATACCGGGCCCGGCCAATAGGTAGGTTTTAAAAAATTTTAAGCGTTTTAAAGTTCAACCTTTTTAGTAATAGTTTACGCTAAAGGCCTTACTCTCCACCCTACCACTAATGATAAATGACCTTCTGAGTTTTGAAAGCACTAAAACTTTTCTGAAGAATCTTTCCAGGCCTAACCTTCAATGGCACTTAATCATGGCTACAGCAGCAAGAAATAGTTTCTTATTGGAAGCTAAAAGTAAGTGCTCTTGTAAATGAAGCACAGAAAAGTTACCACATAATAACTGTTTTTGTTTTTAAATTGTTCTTTATGCACCCTTTACTATGTGAAACTTAAGAAATTTTTAAAACACCTCCTGACCCCTTTGATTCTAGTAAGACGCAGTTACTAATGTTCCCTAAATTCAGTCATTTATGTTTTTCTTAAAACAACAGCAAAAAGAAGACCGAATGATATTTGCAATAACACGTGATACATTCTAGGGAGAATTCAAACTGAGTGACTCTCGTTCCCAGATTTATAGACCATTTCATCAGCATCATCTATTTTAACACAGTGACTGCCTCACTAGAAAAGAAAAATTCCTTGGGCCCATGGTGTTTTATTACAAAAATAGAATAAAAACTTTGAAAACAAAATGATCCTTTCTAATCTAATGAACAAATTGTTATTTTTTATTGTTTTCTGTGTGAGTTATACACAACTTTGACAACAGTTCACATATCTCCCAAGGGGAAGAGACATTTGAGTTAAGACATATGCTTTGCGAGGCCCCGGGTTCAAAACTAGTGTGAGTTAAATACAACTCGCATGGCAGTTAATGTGTTAAAAATCTCTCTCCTTCTTTCCACTGATGCTACACTGCCTTGGACAATAGCCAGAGCCGCTGTCTGGCATCCAGAACTCCGGTCCTTCTGCCCAGGTAACCGTGTCCCCAGCATCACCATGGTCAGTCTTCTGGGACACATTTCTCACGCTCCCCCTTCCCTTCACCTACGGGTTAAAGTCCAAAAAGGTTAAAGCCGAAAATCTTTAGGTGGGCCGCCAAGGCAGTTGTGATGTGGTTCTTGCCGATACGTTCAGTGTCAACCCTTTGTTCCCACTTCACGCTTCACGTGTCGGCGACATCAAAGTCCTCGAGAGTCTCCCAATGCGCCATGTTGTTTCATGCCTTCATGTCTCTGAGCGTCTGTGTTCGCTCCCTGCCTTGTTCTTTACTTGCTGTTTGCCTTAAGAAAACTTAGCCATCCTTCAAATTCCAGTCCACCTGGAAATTCTTTCCATGAAACTTCCATGATATCATAGAGAAATCTTGGGCGCCATTTTGTGCACACTCAGTGACTCCTTTCACCCTGCACTGAACGTGTGACATCTGGCCACCGAGCCTCTGGAGGTCGGGCTGAGTCTCGTGGTTCTGTCTGTCTGTTCTATTATCTTATACGACGTCTGGAATATTGCGGGATCCCCAAAAATCAAACTAAAACATGGCAACACGGTAAGAGAAGAGTGGAAAGTTTCTCAGTTTATCCTTTAAAGCAGACAAAATCCAGGTAACTTATGTGCAACGTTGCCTCCCTGAAATCCATCCCCCGCAAAGCCACTGAGGTGAATGAATATACAGTTGGTCCTCACTGTTTGCACACCTGCCTGCTTGCCATCGTACTATAGTCTAGGTGGAACCATATTGCTCATTTCTGTACTTTCTGTTGTTTTTTTCTGTTTATAATAGCCCCCGAGCACGGTACTGAGGTGCTGTCTAGTGTTCCCACGTGCAAGACGTCCGTGCTATGCCCTGCCAGGAAATACGTGCTCTGTGCACGCTTCGCTCGGTTACCGTGCAGCTGGCCGTGAGTTCCATGGCAACGAATCAACAGTACACATTAGAGGAGGCGTCTTTAAACAGCAACACCACAAAACAAGGTTAGGTGTTCATCAGTTGATGAAAACGGGACTAGAGCCTCACAGGAACCTAACCTCATGTCTCCTCTAGGAGCAGTTGCTCAGAGCCTGTGGGGCCACTTTGCGAAGCATGGTTACTGTAAATAACACGGATAGACTGCACTGTGTGTGAATCTCTGCGGCAACTATCCACATAGGACACAAATGTAACGGCGGTATGCCTTCCTGCTACGACCCCACCCACCGATCAGAAGTAGCGTTTATGCTTCCCTTCCCCAAAGCAGCAGCTTTGTCAACAAGAAACCTTGTCAACAAGAAAAGCATCATGAAATGTCCTACAGAATCTGCAGCCTGAATCTAGGCAGTGTCACCTCTGCCTGGCATGTGCAGGGTCCCATACCGTCCCGTGCAATGTCTGCACATATGTTTTAGGAGCATGGCCGACTGGCGCGGAGCCCGCTGAGGGCTGCGTCTTCCGGAGGGCGGGGCAGAGCCAGGCCTCCCCTGCTTTGCACCTGGGACCTAGAAGTGTGGAGCCGGCTCGGCTTGGCAGCTGGCCACTGGCAGCATCGTGGAGGCTCTACGCTGGGCCTAGCGTGGGGTCCTGGGTTCTCGGGAGCTGATGAAGGCTGCAGACGCCCTTCCGGAAATACACAAACGCAGAAAACCCGCGCAATTCCGCACACAGCTTTGGAAGGAGCACAGCTTCTCTGAGACCCGTGCTCACACTCCTGGGTGGTGACTTAATCCCAGATTAAGAAACCCCAGGACGGAGAGAAACACTGAAGCGCCCACACCCACTGTGACATGCCTTGCACTCTGGCACTGCCTGCGAGGTGTCCTCACGGCTGAGGTCTCCCGAGGCCCACACCAACTGACAGCCGGCCGACCCCAGCCACCCGAGCCCACGCAGTGGCAGCTCCTGTCCACTAGGATTGGACCCGTCTCACTGCCACATGCACTACAGCCACTCCGGGGCCACAGTTGGAGGGTGCAGGTGCCGGAACGGTCCCAGCAGGCCCCTCTCCAGCCAGCTCTCAGTGCTCCCTGCGGCAGCCAGACAGGGTGCTCAGGACAGTGCCCGGTGGCAAAGAGACCCTGGGTCTCCCTGAATTCAAGTTCTGCCCTTGCTGCCAATGTGGCCCAGGCCTGCGGCGCACCTCTCCAAAAATCAGTGTTCCCTGGGAAACGTGGTGGCAAAAGTGCCCGGTTTGCAGACCTGTGGTAAGGACGAAATGGGACAAAGCACGCATGCATAGGGCCTGTCACCCAGGCTGGCACGATGTCATCAGAGCAGGCCTTGACCAGGTGTCCCTCCAGAAGAAAAGAGTGACTGAACCTCTCTCTCACGCCTGCGTGGCATATGTATGTATGCGTGTACTATTATACGCTGACACACTGCGATAATTGTGAAACATACACAATAATACAAATTAAAAATTTAAATTAAAAATGCTTTTGTTTACGAATAGTACAAATCTTTTTTCTTCTGAAATGTATTAAGAACGTTTTTAAACTAAAATATATTCAAATATGACTTTTTAAACAAAGTTTCTGGACACTATGATAGAGCTATTTTAATCTCTATTTTTAAGTTTAATTTATATTGACACTTGCTTTTTAGAACTTTCATAGTTGAAAAGATACCTCACAAAGGACACATTTACCTAAAATCCTAAAATGAAAGAACAGTAAGCTTCTGTCTTGGTTGCTGTAACTAAATCATGATGCTTATTTTTCCTTTCCGTCTACAAGCTATTCCAAATTTTATTGACATTTAGCTAATCAACTTCCTTCATACCTGAATGTCATAAGTTTCTCTTGAAAATCAATAAGAAGATGTAATTTATATATATTTTAATATATTTATATTTATATATGTAAATCTCAAATGGATCAAACCCACTAAACTGAAATCATTATGTCAGTTTTTAAAATCGCTTATGTATTTTTTTAAATTTTCAAGTACATAAATATGAGAGTTTTTAATACTTTATACATCACTTATAGAAAAATTTTTAAAAATCACTTAACAATGACAACATTCTTAAATATCCCTTTTCAAAATGCTCTTTCCATAGTACAAGGATCTTTTTAAAGTAATTCTTTCTTACAAAATGTTACAACATTAATTTTTCTTTGAAGCAAGATTAAATGTACTTTTCCAAAAAATATTTGTTGGTATCATATAATTTTAGTCACTATTATCTATTAATAGCAAATTTTATAAACAAAACATTTAACTCATCTTTAAGCTTGACAACTCTTCTAGAACATTTGCCGTAAGACAACAAGCAGACCCCTTATGGTTCAAGTGATTTTCACAGTAGTCTCATTCCATTATAAAGAATTACAAAGTATTGCAATATAATTTATAAATCTGTTTATTGAGTCCTTTGTAAACTCCAATATGGAGCAAGATGCCAAAAGCCAATGGAAGTGTCGGGGTCCCAACGTCAAGCCCCCCCCATTTTGGGCTGCACATGACCTTCAGGTTACTGTGTAAGATACGTGACTGACCCTGGGAAGAAGGAGGGTGTCTATACTCATATGGATGTTTTATACTTGGAAAAGATATGTTTATTAATTTTAATACAAATAGATTCAAATATTTTTCTTATACCCTGACACCTTGTGAATCCCCTGAAATACGGGCATTCCTCTCTGAACGCCAATATCCTAGAGTCTACACTGATGTCGAAATTACCCCAGTATGAATTATTCCATAACAAAGGATCAGTTGATAATTTTGGAAGATTAAGTGGTACCCAGCAGAAACATAACTTATAAATCCCAATGTTTTTTAAGTCATGAATAAAAAGTGTAATGAATAACCAAATGAATGAAAAAATATGCTTTTATAATCATAACTGTTTTATATGATTATAAAAGTATATTTTTACACTACATGGTAAATACAACTGGTATTTAAGTTGCAGATGGAATTAGCATTAATTGGTAATATTGTTTCATAGCTAAATCAGATGTTTTTCCCTCCTCACTTTTAAACTTCCCATCATCAATTATATATTAAGCCAACAAAAAATAATATAGAATCATAGATAAATACTCAATCTAAAACTAGTAAAAAAATAAAAAAAGAAAATGTGGTGTATATATATACAATTGAATACTACTCAGCCATAAAAAAGAATAAAATCATGTCTTTTGCATCAACATGGATGGAACAGGAAGCCATTATCCTAAGTGAAATAATACAAAAACAGAAAGTCATTTATAAGTGGGAAGTGAATAATGTATGCACATGGATATATAGCATGGGTGATAACCCTTGGAAACTTGGAAAGGCAGGATGGTAGAAGTGGGTGAGGGATGAGAAATTACTCACTGGGTACAATGTACACTATACAGGTGATGGTTACGCCAAAAGCCAAACTTCACATTATGCATTATATCAATGGAACAAAACTGCACTGTACTCTCTAAATTTATACAAATAAAAATATCAAAAAACAAAATAAAAATATGAACAAAGCACAAAAGAGACCATTAATAGAAT
Organism: Mirza zaza; assembly: GCA_008750895.1. Lineage (NCBI taxonomy): Eukaryota > Metazoa > Chordata > Mammalia > Primates > Cheirogaleidae > Mirza > Mirza zaza. The sequence goes on along the minus strand of VSMD01022912.1, from coordinate 29,038 downwards.
GTAAATTAATAGAAAAAGCAACTTAATGCATTGAATAATTAACTTTTTAAAAAGGTAAAAAAGATATATACTGCTCACCCTCGTCAAAAGAAAACTGGAGTGGCTATATTACTGCACAAAGTAGCTTTTAGAGAAAGAATATTACCAGGTATAGTTATTTAATCATAACAAATTAATCAAGAGGAGATAACAATCTTAAAAATGTATGCACCTAATAACTGAGCTTTAAAATACATAAAGTAAAAACTGAAAGAACTATAAGGAGAAATAGATACATCCACAAGTGTAGTTAGATATTTCTATACTCTTCTCCTAATAATTGATAGAACAAGTAGAAAGGAAATCAGTAAGATATAGTAAGAATTCAGTAAGAAGAAAATCAGTAAAGATATACAAGATAGAAGAATATAGAAGATTTGAATACTAACAACGAATCAAACCTAATTGACATTTATAAAACATTCCATCCAACAACAAGAAAATACATAATTTTTTCAGTTACACACTGAACATTTACCAAAGTAGTTTTATATTCTGGAGCAAAAAACAAGTCTCAATAAATTTAAAAGGATTTAAGTCATACAAATTATGTGTTTTAACCATAGTAGAATTAAATAAGAAGTCAATAATGAAAGTTCTTTGAAAAAGCCCCCAAATATTTGGAAACTAAATAACAGGCTTCTAAACGCATGGGTCAAAGAAGAAATAAAAACAGAAACCTAAAGTATTTTGAATTGGACACAAATTTTAAAATAATCTCACAACACTTCAATTTGTGGGAAACTACTAAAACACTACTCAGGAAATTTACCACCCTAAATGCAAATATCAGGATACAACAAATATTAATGACTTTAGCTTCCACCTTAAGCAACTAGAGAAAGAAGAGGAACTTAAACTCAAAGTAGAAGAAATAATTATACCAATTAACTATTATACCAATACAAGGAGTGAGAGAGGAAACATCAATAGTGAGTCTACACTTATTTAAAAGATTATAAAGAAACATTATAGATGTCTTCAATAAATTCAACAACTTAGATAAGATAAAAAATTTCTTTGAAAGACACAAACTACCAAACTCATTCAATAAGAAATATGTATCTTGGATAGCCTTATATCTACTAAAGACATTCAAATAGTAGTTAAGAACCTTCCAACAAAGAAAACTCCAGGTCCAGATGGCTTCAAGGTAAAGTGCATCAAACATTTAAGAAAAAAAATTAATAACCGTTATAATACAAATTCTTCTGGGAAATTTAAGAGGAAAGAATACTTCTCAATTCACTCTGTGATATCAGCATTTCTCTGATAAAATCAGAAAAGATACTAAAAGTTAAGAAAAATACAACCCAATATCTATAATGAACATAGTTGTAAAAATTCTAAGCAAAGTTTTATCAAAGTGAATTCAGCATCATACAGAAGTATAGTACACTGTGACCAAGTGGGGTTTAATCAAGGTCACTTTAACATTTTAAAGTCAACCAGTGTAACTCACCACAAATAACTTAAAAAGAAAAAAATCCACATTACCACCTCAATAGATGCTGAAAAAATATTCAACAATATCCAACATCCATTTCTAATTTAAAAAAAAAAAACACTCAGCAAATTAAGAATAAAAGGGAATGTGATCAACCTGATAAAGGGGCATCCACAGTAAACCTACAGAAAAATTTATTTTCAAGATCAGGAACAAGACAGGATGTCCTCCCTTGCCATCTCTATTCAACATTATCCTTACCAATTAACCAATGCAATAAGGCAAGAAAAAGAAATAAAAGGCCATACATAGTGACAAAGTACAACTCTCCTTACATGTAGATGGCATTAATATAATTATGATATGTATAAAAAAATCTGACTGAAGCTATTAAAAAACTACCAGAACTAAAAGTGAGTTTAGCAAAATTCAGTATACAAGATCAATTCTACAAAATCAAAATTATATATACCAAAGAGCAATCAGAAATTAAAATTTAAAATATCACTTCCCATAGCATCAAAATATTAAATACCTAGGTAGAAAGTTGACAATAAAGTACAGGACTTACTCTCTAAAAATTAGAAAAAACAAAAAAAGCACTTTGCTAGAGAAATTAAAGAGAACCTATATAACTGTGGAAACATGTCATGTTCATGATTCAGAAGATTCAGAGTTTTTAGAATGTCAATTCTTCCTAAATCGTTCTATAGTTATAGTTTCGATGCATTCTCAATCAAAATGTTAGCAATCATTTTCTTAATGAAATTGGCAAGCTGATTCTGAAATTCACATGGAAATAAGAGGGACTTAGATTAACCTAAGCAACTTGCAAAAGAACAACATTGGATCAGCACAACCTGATTTCAAGATTATGGAGCCATAGTAATCAAGACAGCACGGTATTATATTAATAATAAAGCCAGATAAGCCAATCAATGGAACAGAATTGAGATTCCAGAGGCAGACCTACATGTAGGTGAACAACTGATTTTTGACAAAGATGAAAATGCAATTCAATAGAGAAAGGATAATCCTTTCAACAAATATTGTTGGAACAATTTGACTATCATAAGATAAAAAATAAAGGTAATAAACTTTCATCAATACTTTGTATTACATATAAATTATCACAAAATAGATCATAAACCAACTATAAAACATCAAGCTCTACAAATTATAAGAAAAAATAGAAGAACTTTCTGATTTTTTTATATATAATACCAAAATCACATTCTATGAAAGATCATATTATCAATTTAGACTTAATGAAAATTAAAAATGTTCTTCAAAAGGCACAGTTGAGCGATGGAAGGATACCCACAATCTGGGAGAAAATATTTGCAAATTAGGTAAAGGACTTGTGTCTAGCATACACACACAGAACTCTCAAACCCAATAACAAAAAAACATGCACCACATTTTTTAAAGTGGGCAATGATCTGAACAGACCCTTTGCTAAAGAAGACATGCGGAGGGCAAGTGAGCTCATGAGAAGACACTTGGCCTCGTAGACAGCAGGGAAACACTAATTAAAACCGCAGCATGGTGTCCCATGCAACTGCTAGAATGCTGGTAACAGAAAGACGGACCACACAAACGCCGGGGGTAGAGATGGAGGAATAAGCGTGCTCATATATGCAGGTGGGAATATGTAATGGTGCAATACGGTTTGGCAGAGTGTTTAAAAGTTAAGTTACTCCTGCCGTGTTACCCCGTCCATCATACCACTCCTAAGTATTCACTCAGAAGAAATGAGCGCATATGTCCACTCAAAGGCTTTTCCACGAATGTTTTACAGCAGCTTATTTTGAAAAAGGCCAAAATTGGAAATAATTTCAATATCCATCAACAGTTGAGTCGATAAGTTATGTGATATCCATGCAACGAAATACTATTCAACCATAAAAATTAATGCACTATGGAAACACACAACAACATGGATGAATCTCGAAATACGTATGTTGAGTGAAAGTAAAAAAATATAGAAAACCGTATGTACCATAAAACACAAATGCACAAAATCCCAAAACGTGCAGACTGGTCTACAGGGACAGAAAGCAGGTCAGTGGCCGCAGGGCCTCCCCAGGGCGGACCTGGAGGGTGAGGCTGCCAGAGCTCAGGGTTGGGGTTGGGTGGGGGTAGAGAGGGGTGTGTGGGGGGGACTTGGGAGTGAGGGTTTGAGCTCTGTCATCGGGACCGTGGTGGTAGACGGGTAGGTACAAATGCCAAACTTAGGAAAGTCACAGCCTTGCAGTATGTGGAGTTCGTGTCATGTCATCATGACTCCATGGCGATGTTATAATAGCAACAGGGGAGCTGGCAAGGCAGGGGATGGAGCCAGGAGGTAGACAGCCTCACCGGCTCTGCCCTGCCTGCAGTCCTTTCAAAGACCTGGCGGACACAGTCGTGCCGCGGGAGGCTGACACCCAGCACGGGGCAGGCCCCATGGCCCTGGCGTCACCAGACCGTGGCCCAGAGCAGGCCAAGCACATCTCGAGAGTGAGAGGCAGGGCCTTTGCTTCCATAACTTGAAATAAAAAGCATGCAAACTTGGATATCTGACAGGTAGCACATGGGTGCGGGTACATTTGGCTAAAATGGAAACGATATTTTCTGTTTTAATGGAAAGAAGGAATTTCGAATCAGGAGGGTGCTGTCACATTGGTAACAGCGGCTAGTAGGAGGAGGGTTTGAGGGCAGAGGGAACCAACTTCACAGCTGTGCTCTGTGAACACGTTTCTGTGCAACGGATTGGTCCTCAGTGGGAGAGGAGCCCTGAGCAGAGGCTCTCTCTGTGGTCCGCAGCTAATCCAGCCTCGTGTAGGGCCTGGGACAGGCGCGGGACAGAGTCTGACAATTGCCGACTTAGAGTTGCAGGTTTCTTGATAGTGTAAAGCGAGACAGTCTGGCTCCAGCCCTCCCTCTGCACAGAGCTTTGAGCTACTCAACCCACCCAAGGTCAGTGGGGAAGGTCGCGGGACAGAAAGTGCATTTCGACGGTGGGTGCACAAGGGGGCACAGGTGAAGTGGGAATGCAGGTGTGTGCTGGCGTGAGCGCATTGACGGTGACCATCTCAACATGCCAGCGATGGTTTGACAGAGGGGGAGGAAGAAGAGAAAGAACCGAGTTTACCAAACAGAACAAAATAGTCAACATGAAAACAAGAAGTGGCTGCATAAAGCACCTATCAGTAGAGTCAAACACAGAAAAACGGAACCCTTGGAGCATCTGTTTTTGGTGAACATGTTCTCCTCGTACTCACTTTTCTTTTCCTAAATCACGCTTCTTTCCAGAGATGTCTTCAGGGAGGCTCTCAAAGGTCTGGCTCGTGAGCGAACTGCGTGGTTCAGGGCGTTTCCCGAAGGGACTGGCTGCGCCTCATGGCCCGCAAGGACGGGACAGAGGACTGGGAGTGGCTGTCACCAGTTTGGATGGGGGACCGGGGACCGCTTGACTGTCCTAGCAGTGGATTGTTAATTGTCTAGACCTGCTGACTTTTCCCAGCTAACGAAAGGTAGCCTCAAGATTGTCACCGGGGGCTGGCCCAGAAACCTGGTCTGGGTGGCGGGGAGGCCTGTTCAGAGCCTGCCAGGGGCACAGGCGCATGGGGGCCCTGTGGGGGCTGTGTGTCCCGGCCATCGGCAGCCACTCTGAGGTCTCAGCTGGAGGGAAAACAAGTCATGGAAGAGGAGACGGATGGGATCGCTGAATGATGACAGAGAGGAGGGGAAGAGGGTGGGGAGGCCAGGGCCACTGACCCCCGCCCTGCCGCCAGCCTGAGAGGGGACCGGGCTCTGGGAGAGGACCGGGCTCTGGGAGGACACCGGCCTCTGGGAGGGGACCGGGCTCTGGGAGGGGACCGGGCTCTTCTGGGAGCCCCAGGTCCAGCCGTGTAACCCACCCGGGCTGCTCTCTGAACTCCCTCAGCTTCAGCAAGATCTTCTTCTCTGATGGAAACGATAAACAAGCCTGTAAGTATGAACCACCTGGGAGTGTTCGCATTTTAGACGAGAACTTTTGAAGGTAGAAAAGCTACCAGTTTTCAAAGGAGCGGAGATCTAAAGACAGAATCATTGAGTCGAAGCACAGGAACCGTGGAAGCCGCCCTCGCCGTGGGCTGCACGAAGGCAGGTGGGAGGCGACGCCAGGGTCGCCATGGCGGCGCCCAGATGGCGCCCACCCTGCCTGGGCCCGCCAGGGAGCGCTGGGTTGCGTTTTCTCACGTCGGGTTAGCTCGTTAGTAAATTAATTTTTCTAGGCTTTCGTAGACATGATGAAGCTTTCTCCTATTGTGTTTTAAGGGCTGTTGGGTGCTGGGGCCATGACATATATAAGATTATATATTAACATATAAGCTATATTTTAAAATATCAAAACTCAATGAAAAAGAGGTCACTATCTCTTATAGAAATGTTTCAGTTTTTATAATTACCTTAAATTACGAATTACTTTAAACATATGTAGGAGTTCAGTATTTTAACATACATGTTTGTAAATGAAGATTATGATGTCACTGGGCTCTGTTTTTGGCCATGTTAATACAATCCTGAAGAGAGATAAGATGGACTCTCGACTAGACTATGGATAGATTCGACTTTTAAAATATCTTCTATCCCCCTTGAGAGTAACGAAACTGTGAGATATCTACTTAAATATTAAAGTAAAAATTCGCATTTGTCTGTGGCAAAGTCTTAATGTGAAATAGTGGCAAAAGAAAGTAAAAGATCCGATTTAAAAAAAAATGATTACAATTAACATCTTTAAAATCATGTGGACATATAGGAATAACATTTATCGGGTGTCAGGCAGGTAGGAGTGGGGTGGAGGGGATGGGTATATACAAACATAATGAGTGAGATGTGCAACGTTTGGGGGATGGTCACACTTGAAGCTCTGACTCGAGGTGGGAGGGGGATGGAAAATATACGTAACCTTAACATTTGTACCCCCATAATACACTGAAATAAAAAAAATCATATTGCAAATCATTATAAAATAAGTGGATTAAAAAATACCATAATGATATCCAAAGCTTAGAAGTAGTTTTCATTAAATCCAAAGCACCAACATCCATTCTCTCTTCTGAATGGTGATAAAAGTACATGTAAGAGAACACGTGTGTTGAACGCCTGTCCAAGTCCCGCACATGGATCCGTCCATGGCATGGACATCACCTCCTGCTCAGTGTCCCCAGGTGGCAAATAACAGCAAGGAGAGTTGAGCCCTTGGTGACAGCTGAGCTGTGCTGTTGGGCACGGAATACCCTACCCCTACCTACGAGTCATGTCTACAATCCAGGGCTGAGTAACTCCTTTCCGAATCAAGACAAGCAGAAATAAAAATAATATATGAAAGTATTAGAATGCAGAAAGTTGAACGAGACCAACCAGTCTGCTCCTTCATATCTTCTCACCTCCAACAACTTTGCTAGGCTACCCATAGGTGAGTTTCTTTATTAAAGATTATTTGAAGAAAATAACTTAAGTGCATTTATTTTAGTGTGAATTTTATTTGAATCAGCCACAAATGGATTCAGATTTATAAAGTTCACAATCCCATTTTTCCCAAAAGCACCTGATATGCTGTTGTTTTAAAACTAAAATCTAGTTTTTGATTGGTTCCATACCAACATGGGGTATGAGGCATTTCCAAAAATAGCAGATTTATGACATTGTAGGGAAATTTAATTCATAAATTATTTCCTCCACATATTCAACCATTTGCTTTCCTACATTTAAGGAGATTTCGTAGGCCAAATTTTGTCTTCATGAGATTGGATTCAAAAAGATAACTAGAAGTTAAAAGTTCAAGTCTATTTTGGGGGAGGTATCTACTCAGCATATCTTATTTCTTCATTTGGGTTTGAGAATGTTCAAAGGTTTTCTTCTAAAAGCAACTAAAGAGTTTTAAGCACAGGCTTTGCAAACACACGTGTGTTACAGGTGAAAACGGAGCCAGTGAGGTCCGTGCCACTACTGGGTGACTCCAGGTGGGCCAGCACAGGCGAGTCTAGCAAACCTTTGTGCTGCTTTGACTAAGTCTATGGGTAAAGTCTGTGTGTTTGTGATACAATTTTAAGGTGACTAGTAACAAGGCTCATCTAAACATGCTGTTAATAAAGAGAGAAAAACAATGAATGAAGAATGAGTGTTCTAAGGAGGAGGAGCCAGTTTGAGTGCATGGACCACCTTCCAGAGAGTTCTTTGCCAATTTGATTGTGGACAGGATCTTTGCCTGTTTTACAAGGAAACATTCTGTGGAGAATTTCTCCCTCCCTGCCCAGCTGAGAGCCTGGTCGCTCCTTTATTTAAAAGTAGAAGGGAACACTAGCCTGGGAGGAGGTAGATTGAAGGGATGAAGGCTAACTAGCTCAGTGTCTCTGCAAAACTAATACCATGTTTCCCCGAAAATACGACCTACCCATAAAATAAGCCCTAGCAGGATTTCTAAGCATTTGCGCAATAGAAGCCCTACCCCGAAAATAAGCCCTAGTGATGGATGTGGCTACGCAGCGCATCTGCACAACCCATGCATGTCGTCGCGGAGCGGGAAAGAAGAGGAGCAGCCCTTCTCATCTGCCCCGTGAGAGCTCTGTTGCTCAACAGGAGAGATCGGGGCCGATGGATCTAAAGGAAATAGAGTCGCAAGACATTCAGGATGGAATTCGGGGTTTGAAGAGTGATGATGATGTTCCAGAAGACGACGACTTAACTCTGTTTGAATAAATGTAGATTGTTGTACTGTACTTAAAAAAAAAAATAAGACATCCCCTGAAAATAAGCCCTAGGGTGTCTTCTTGAGGAAAAATAAATGTAAGACCCTGTCTTATTTTCAGGGAAACACGGTACCTTGAGAGACCCCAGAGCAGATGAGGCGGCAGCCGCCTGCTCTTCCCCAGTTCCCAACATCTGCAGGCGAGAAGGAAGGAACTGGAGTAGATTCCACCTCGTCCTGCCCCACGCCATGTCTGGTTTTTCCATCAGGAAAATAAATGTTTCAAATCCCTGAGAAAGGTCTTGAGCGAGGGCTGGCCCTCAGGGTGTGAGGGGCAGTCACACAGGCCTCGCTCCAGGCCCCACGCTTGGCTCAGGGTTCCTCTGTCCTTGTCCTGAAATCCTTAGTGGCGTCTGAACGGAGTCCCTGTGTTTTCCTTTTGCACTGGGGCTCACCCATGGTGAGGCTGCTCCCGCCTCAGACATCCTCCTTTAGAGATGACACTGCTTTTGAAACTGTTAAAATACTTTTTCTGGGTCTCCTTGTCTCATGCCCGACCTGCTTCCGCTCCTGAGGTGCCCCAGCCCCATGCACAGGGGCCCCTACCCCGCTCCCCTCCCCTGCTCTCGCCAACCAAGCCCGACATCTCTTCCAGTTTCCATGAAACTGTAGAATCGGCGTTGTCAGCCAGGGAGGGAGGGGTCCTGTCCCTCCTGCCTTCGCTTGCATGCCTGCGTCAGGGGTAGGGATGGGGCTGGTCACCTCCACCTTCGCAAAGCCCCAGGGGTGTCCCCCACGTGCGCCCCGACTGCAGACCACCACCCAGCTCACTGTCCCATCTCTTTCTTCTGCCCTAAACCCCCTGGTGCTGACCTCGCCCAGGACGCGGCCGTTTCCGGTTGGGCTTGGTCTAAGAACCTCACTCTGTCCTCGCCGACTCTAGCTTTACTTTCCCTCATTCAAGCCCAGATATGGTTAAAATCATAACCCCCCACCCCCAGTCCCATGTGCATCCCCCCTCTCCTGCATGCAACCGGCTGCTGCTCGGTCCCGCTCCGCAGGGACCCGGGACCCGTTTCTCTGCTCTGCGTCCCCAGGAGAGGCGAAATGGGTGCAGGTGCTCGCTCAGTGTGTGCTACCTGGGCGTGCCAATTAAAACAACAAGACGATGTCATGGGGAAGCTTAAGAGGAAAACCAGCAGCGACCTGAGGACGACCCAAGTGTCGGACAGCGAAACGGGTCACATCTGCTGAGCCAGCTCTGTGCTGCCAAGGGGGGACTTTCTCAGCTGCATTTCACAGACGGGGACACTGTGACAGAGACAGTAGGTGGAGAGGGAGTGCGGATCACGCTTGGATGCGGTGGCCTCAGCTCCCGGGACCAGCTCTTAACCGCCCGTGTTAAGTCTCGGTGGGACGGCAGGGCTGGGGGTCACAGCTGCACCTGCTTCCCGCCTTTCCACGCTGAGTCTTCCTCACAGGCGAACCCACAGCCCGGGGCCCAGGGGCTGCAGGGCAGGAAGAGCCCCAGAACTCGCTGTTCAGGCTCACGATGCCCCGAAACTCCCAGTGACAATTGTGGGGACTATTTGTACAGCTGTGTCAGTGCATGTTTATTGATCACTTGTGAAAATCAGGAATATCCAGGGGTCTTTTAAACACCCTATCTCCCTGTACATCATAAATAATGAGGATTGGCCGGGCGCGGTGGCTCACTCCTGTAATCTTAGCATTCTGGGAGGCCGAGGCGGGCAGATCACTCAAGGTCAGGAGTTCGAGACCAGCCTGAGCAAGAGCCAGACCCTGCCTCTACTAAAAATCGAAAGAAATTAATTGGCCAACTGAAAATATATAGAAAAAATTAGCCGGGCATGGTGGCACATGCCTGTAGTCCCAGCTACTCGGGAGGCTGAGGCAGGAGGATTGCTTGAGCCCAGGAGTTGGAGGTTGCTGTGAGCTAGGCTGATGCCACAGCACTCTAGCTCGGGCAACAGAATGAGTCTCTGCCTCAAAAAAAGAAAGAAGGAACGAAGGAAAGAAGGAAAGGAAAGGAAGGAAAGGAAGGAAGGAAGGTTAAAATATATTCATTATATTAAAAAACATAAAAAGTTGATGAATGAAATATGACTCTTATACCACCAAATTCACCCATGTAAAGTGTACAAATTAAGAGTCTTACAACATCCAGAGCTGCACCCTTTGCCTCGATTTACTCCACAGAATGTCTTCCTGTTCTCCCCAAGACCACGCACCCAGACCCCCCTGCCCGTGACCTCTCCACCCCACAGTCTCAGCTCCTGCTCTGCTCCCGGCCCGCCTACCCGGGGTCCAGCCGGGAGCACGGCTCCTCCCTCCCGCCCACTGTCTGTGTGTGACTGGCCTCGTCTTCTGGAAGGACCGCCCTGGCATCTTTTCTAGGCCAAGGTGGACTTCCTGGTCCCCTGCAGCAAGGACAAGCTGGCTCTCGCTTACCATCCTACCCAGAACCTGTCTCGCTTTAGGGTGACTTCTGAATGACAGGCAATCCTCAGCTCGTCCTACTTTGCCCACTGGCAGCATTTGGCTCAGATGTCCCTCATTCTTCCTGCAAAGAGATGCTTCTCTTGACTTCTGGGACACCTGCTTTTCCCTCTGCCTGCAGGGGTGCGCCGTCCCAGGCATATTGCCGGTTCTCCCGAGGCCCTGACCGTGGAGAGCTGCAGGGCTCAGTCCTCAGACCTCGTCTCTTCTGTCTCTGCTCCTCTTTTGCTGCTCTCACGGCATTAAATGCCACCTCCACACGGAGGACTCCCCAGGGCATAATTCCCAGGCTGAAACTTGCCTCTGAACTTCAGGCTGGGAGGTGCAACCACTGCCTGGCATCTGATTGGCATCGTGGGCTTGCCCTGTGCACAGAAGGATTCTGCGTGTTTCCTACAGACTCATGGCCCCTGGAGCAGCCGCCAAACCAGCGCTGTGCTGGCCGGGAGGAGAAGGCCATTGAGGATGGCTAACAGAGTGCCTCTGAGGGTGAGGCTGCCAGGTGGACCCTGCACCTCATCTCCCCGCCTTCGCGCCCTGCAGCCAGCCCTGCCCGGGTGCAGACTCAAGGGGAAGGCTGGCCGCACAGTCTGCCCAGGACCTCCCGGTCAGCCATCCTGCTCTGTGTGTATGAGCCAGGAAAAAAGACTCTTTCATTTTGGGCTTAGTATTTCAAATATATTCGAGACCATTGTTTTAAAATTAGTTGAATTAACATTCCACGATGTCATCCATGAAGCCGAAACTTACACATCTCCTACTTTTTAGAAAGGCCTTTTTCACTAAATTTTCAAAAATAACTTCAAGTAATACTTTGTGCTGATTTAGACAATTCAGGAAAAATATTAGACAGAGAATTAACAATACCTCCTGGCATTTTTCAGACATTGTGCTCTCCGATGTAGGTATTAGTTCATTTAATTCTTCAGATATTCTGAAAGGTGTAGACTATTAACTCCATCTTATAGCTTAGAAAATGGATGCTCAGAGATAATAATGAAATTGCCTGACGTAGCTCAAAATGACTAGTAAGTTCACAGGGCTGAACGCGTGTCTGCTGATGCCCATGCTAGATACACCTGCTTGAAGGGCTGGAGACCATATAATCATTGCCACCATCAGTTCAGTCACTGCCCCGTGTCAAAGACGGGGCACAGTGGGTAGCTCTGTACATATACTCTGTATCAAATTTGGATATCTGATTAAGTAGTTTAGCCTCGTAATTACCTTAAGAGTGCAATGCTACAAAAGTTCACCGTAAGACTTTCAAATTGGCAAAGGGATGATATATATTACCAATTTGTGCAAAATGCTAATAATGATTTAACTAGCAACTCAGTTAATCACCACTGAGTTGGATTTTAAACACTTCTCAAACAGCAAAAAAAAACCCTTTGTATCATCTGACAAATGGGTGTCTTGTCTAAATGATGACAAACATTTTCGAATACTGTCCTCTAATTATATAAGATTCTTTACTGAAACCACAGATAAATAGAATTTTAGAAGCGGAAGGGAGTTCACGATTTGGTTTTTTGGCCAAATCTTATTTTGCAGATAAGGTATTTATATAATAAATGTTTTCTGAGTTGAAAAAGTAAAATAATAATAAGCTAACTATAAATTACAGCCTAGAAACACAATTTCTCAACAAAACATTAAAATAGCCCCCATTTATAAAATTTGCTTAGCAAATATAAACCAATTTGTTTTGGATCTCTGAGCACGTTGACTATACATTTTTAGAAATATAGGACAAGTCCATGCTAATAATAAGAGATACAAGCAGTAGAGAAGGTAAAATGTGGGTCTCCTACACGCAGAGTTAGGTCTCTTACTCCATGTGTCTGCAACAAATAGCATGTTGGGAACACAGGAGCTGTTTCCCGTGCCACGGACATATATGTGTATGTACACATAAATGGACATACAGATGTGTCCACATTTATATCCAACATTTCCTATGTCTAAGCATACATATGTAACAGACTACCTTTTTATACAAATAGATTTATATTATTCAGTAAGTTTGAAATGAGTTCTTCATTTATAAACGTATGTCACTTTTATTAGCTTTTCTAGATCTGCCTCATTCTTTTTTTAAAGAATGCATAGAATCCCATTACATATATAAATATTTATTTGTTCTTGTCCTTATATTTGAAATTTTAGGTTTCCATGGTTTATTTTGAATGTAGCACAACAAATACCCTCATCTATGTATCCATGCACACTTATGAAGGAGCTTCTATATGCACACGCTTCTGTCCACGGGCATGCTCGGTCAAAGGGCGTCCACATGTAACACTCGGCTGACCTCGTCAAATTCACGCTGATAAGGTTGCCCCAAAGTAAACTCCCACAGCACAAACAACTGGCTTTTTGATATCTCAATCATCTGTGGTCTATAAATAATAAATAGCAATATAAGGAGCACCAACTTAATGTGAGCTCACCATGGGCAAAGCACTATTAAGAATTATACATAAAGGCTGGGTGCGGTGGCTCAGGTGTGTAGTCCTAGCACTCTGGGAGGCTGAGGCGGGAGGATCGCTCAAGGTCAGGAGTTCAAAACCAGCCTGAGCAAGAGCAAGTCCCCATCTCTACTAAAAATAGAAAGAAATTAATTGGCCAACTAAAAGTATATAGAGAAAAAATTAGCCGGGCATGGTGGCACATGCCTGTAGTCCCAGCTACTCGGGAGGTTGAGGCAGGAGGATTGCTTGAGCCCAGGAGTGTGAGGTTGCTGTGAGCTAGGCTGACGCCACGGCACACTAGCCCGGGGAACAGAGTGAGATTCTCTCTCCAAAAAAATAATTACACATGTATGTATGGCTATAGATATAGTGACACTATCTCCAAACCTCACGCCGACACGGCGCACATGTGGCGTAACTGGTCCCCAAGGCAGTGCGGCTGCACAGCTAGCGGGGGCAGAGCCCACCGCGTCTGTCTCTACAGCCTCTGTGCCCTCGAACGCAACGTGGTGCCTCACCTAAGTCAAAACAGGAAACCAGGTCACAAAGTTATAATTTATGAATCCCTCCAGAGCAAAACAATTCATTTTGAAGACCTTGATATTGTTGACCACTTCGGTACGGCGCACACCGGCCGCGACACCTCACCCGCAGCGGCACTCACAGTCCGCACGGTAGTGTGTGCCGAACGTTGATGACGAGTCTGTTTTGCTCTTGTGTGATGAGGAAAGCTTGAAAGCACGGCAAGCCTGGGAGGCCAAGGCGGGCGGATTGCTCGAGGTCAGGAGTTCAAGACCAGCCTGAGCAAGAGTGAGACCCGTCTCTACTATAAATACAAAGAAATTAATTGGCCAACTAATATATATAGAAAAAGTTAGCCGGGCATGGTGGCGCATGCCTGTAGTCCCAGCTACTCGGGAGGCTGAGGCAGGAGGATCGCTTGAGCCCAGGAGTCTGAGGTTGCTGTGAGCTAGGCTGACGCCACGGCACTCACTCTAGCCTGGGCAACAGAGTGAGACTCTGTCTCAAAAAAAAAAAAAAAAAGCACTGAAAGCTTGTTTTACTTTACAGGCAGCTTTACTTGTCATGTAAATCAGAGTAGGTAACACATACATGTATGTTTTCATTACATCATTTTTAAATGTTCGCAATTTTATTTTGATAAATGAATAATTAGAAACGTCATATCACGGCTGTTGGCCAAAGTCGCCGTGCGTGTTCATCTGCGGCTGTCGGCTATAGTGGACACTGGGCTGTGTGTGTTCATCCGTGGCTGTCGGCTACGGTCGACGCACGTACCGAAGTGGTTAAGCAGGGACTCACACCTGACATCTTCTTTATTTTTACTCTTAACTCTTTGCTCGCCTAACAGCGTCGACTCCCAAACAATCTCCCTCTCCTCATTCGAACTCTCCGACTCTCCGGGGCGCGTCGGCAGCGGAGGCTCGTGACTCATCCGACGACCCTTTGCTCCGGTGAACGGCGGCTTCTCGACGTGGGAGTCAGCCCGCCGACTGTCTTATACCGGAACGGCGCGTTTGTGGGAACGCTGCGGGAGAAGCGGCAGCTGTGCGAGTCGCGGCCAACACGGAGGAAACGCAACTCGCGAGGCGCCCGGCGGACTCATCTCGGCGCAGCGGTGGCGCCTTCTGGCCGCCCGGCCCTCCCGCGCCTTGGCTGCGTCCTGTCTGGCAGGGACTGAACCTGAGGCTCTGGTGTCTGAGTGCGATTCCTTAGAACGTGCGCTAAATGACGTGTGTCACCCTTCCTGGTGGATTTACCGACAAGCTGAACTCAGAGCTGGGACTCGCCAGTGTGCTGAAGCAGGGCTCTCGGTAGGTGGCTATTTCTGGACTTGCTGGCTGGGCCATGAGGGCAACGCCGGAAATCCCGTGCTCTGCCCATGACCATGGGCAAGCTGTGTGTCTGCGCGGGGACATGTGACGGGGGCTGCTGGCTCCCCGCCCAGATGCCGGGCTGTGCAGAACCCGCCCCCAGCGGCAGCATCTGGGCAGCATCCACGGCCCCGGAGCCGACAGCCCTGGTGTTGCCCACGGCTCTGTCAGGGCTGCTCTCTGCAGGGAAGGTTCCACTTGGAGCCACTTTCCCACATTCACCTTTGATCCCCAGCTGTCTGCATGTGGCCGAGAGCTCAGGGGAGAGAGAGGCGCCTGCACAGACACTTCTGGAGATCTCTGCACATCCTTACGTGGAAAATCGGACACCCTCCGTCTGGGAGGGGGTTGGGGTTCCAGGCACATTGCTCTGAGACGTTTGCACCCCCAGACCACAGGCCAGGGTCACACCACACACGGCTGTCCGTGAGAGGTCACCGGGGTGCCGTGGGACTGGCAGACACAGCAGAGGAGTGTCTCAAATACTGTGTTTCCCTGAAAATAAGACCCACCCATAAACTAAGCCCTAGCAGGATTTCTAAGCATTTTCGCAATAGAAGCCCCACCCCGAAAATAAGCCCTAGTGACGGGCGTGGCTACGCAGCGCATCTGCACAACCCACGCGTGTCGTCGCGGAGCGGGAAAGAACATGAGCAGCCCTTCTCATCTGCCCCATGAGAGCTCTATGGCTCGACATGAGAGACCGGGGCCAATGGTTCTGAAGGAAATAGAGTCGAAAGACATTCAGGATGGAATTCGGGGTTTGGAGAGTGAGGATGATGTTCCAGAAGACGACGACTTCACTCTATTTGAATACATGTAGATTATTGTACTGTACTCAAGAAACATAACACATCCCCTGAAAATAAGCCCTAGGGCGTCTTCTTAAGAAAAAATAAATATAAGACCCTGTCTTATTTTCCGGGAAACACGGTACATGAAAATAGGAAGTGAGGGTTATTCAAGTCATCATCTCCAGTCCCGCTCGGCGGCAAGCACAGCTCGCGTCCCAGCTTTCTGTCCCAGTGGCTCCTAGACCAGAGGGTGGGGTCGGGAAGAATATCAACAGCCAAATACTCAAGCATGGGAGAAATTCCACGCTGCGGAATGCTGGCAGGGAGACAGTCTCTGTCAGTTGCCTGCTCCCCACCTTGCCCTGTCTGCCTGCCTGCCACTTACTGACCACAGACACGTGCAGGCTGGCTGAGTCACTACCTGCGATACTCAAGGCTCGTTGGGGAAAAATGATAGCAACGAAAACAAGACGACGACACCTGACCTAGGAGCCTGCGCAGGTGGATTTCCCCTTACCCGCCCCAGCCACCCCCCACGCTCAGATTCAGTCCTGTCTGTTTTGTTTTGTGCTTTAGGTTCCGGTTTGGTTTGATCTCAAAAGTAACCAGAACGAGCGGCTGGCGGCTGTGGTTCTTTTCAGAGCTGCGCACGAGTTCTGTTGAACCAGAGATACCTGAGAATCGATAGTGTGAATCCACTTAACGACAAGGGAACTTTAATTCCACAATTACGCCAAGGCTTATTTTGCAGATATTCCTGGGGATGAGAACACAGTACAAACACACAATAGGATGTAAACTGCCGATTATTTGATCCCGTCAGGAAGAGGGAAGAAGCGGTGCCTTCTGCAGTGAGGCTTCTGGGTGTGTCAAAGGCAGGTTTGGTGAAGAGGGAGCCGGTGGCGTCCACAGAAGGAAAAGGCAGAGCTGGGAGGCGGGGTTGGCGCCATCTCTAACCGCAACGAGCCGCCCTGCCCTCCACCCTGGGAGGCTCCGCTCCACCCGGCGCTGTGGCTCACGTGAGAGCTGGAGCGTGTTGGCTTCCTGCACACATGTGGCCCTCCCGGGGCTGCCCCGAGCTGTGCAAGTCACTCTGCAAATCAGCATCCTGTAGAGGAAGGAGCACTGGACTTGGAGTCGGCGCTTCCATTCGCTTCCTCGGTTTCTCCTGGCCCAGGTGGGTGCATCTGTAAAATGGGTCTGACAGCTGCTTCTTCAAACTCTAAGGAAGGTTCTCTGAACACGCCAGGATACGCGTGTGCGATGTCAGTGCTGTGTCCAGAGCGAGGCAGCCCCCCCCCCTCACCGGGGAGGAGTCACTCACTTCCGAGGGTGACTCACCGCACAATGGCTCCTCCTGGGAGTCGAGACAGGTTTTAGGGTTGGTGCAGCCCCTGTTATTAGGTTAAGGATGGCAGCGTGTGTCTGAGACAGGAAAGCAGTAGTGGCTGGGGCGAGGAGGCGGCGGCCCCACACCGAGCAGGCGGAGGGCCCAGCTTGGTTCCCACCGCTGCTCCCAGCCCTGGGGCTGTGCGTCCCATCACTGCCAGTGTCCGGATCAGTATTTCCACCCAAGTGGTATTTCTTGTCACTCTGGCCCTACAGGGGCCTCCGAGGAACAGAGGTTAGCAGCAGACTCTGGCCGGGAGAGTCGCAGGCCGTCTGCACACAACGGTCGGTCTACAGAGCCGGACGCGGCGAGAGGCGCACTCGGCACTTATCGGTGCCACTCCACCCGCGTCACATAACCGGCCAGTGGCAGGGCGGCGAGGGCGTCCAAACGTGGAACAGCAAGGACTGGGCTGCAGGAGAGAGGGCCCAGGCGGCCCCGTCTCGGCTGTGACCGCGGCAGACCCTCGGTGCCTCCAGAGTGTGGCTGCGTGGTTCCCCGCATCTCTCGGCTGTCGGCTCCGGCACTGCATGCACACGGGCTCGGCCGGGGGTGACCTCTGCTGTCTGAGACCTCTGTGTGCTCACGGCACAGAGGAGGTGAGATAAAGGGGCGGTGGTCTCCGGCACACACCGCACAAGTAATAAGCCAAGCGCCGCAGGATTTGCCTCCCAAGAGCAGTTCTGAGGGCAGAGCGGAGCTTCACAGCCAGACAGACCAGAGACCCAGGACTCGGCAGTCACCTTGGATAGTTAGGAATCAATTTTCATAACTATCCTGTTGCATGAAAGTAGTCCACAGTGGACTGCCGAGAGGGGTCCAGGTTCTCACACAGTCGCATGTCGACGCTGTGGCATTTTGCTGTATCCAGCGGCTGCCCCAAACGGGAATAACAGCCGCTGCTCAGAAATATTGCTTTGCTATGGAGAGTTTACTTTGGCTCTGTTTGTGTGACCCAGAAGCGGAGCTATGCAGCACCAACTCGTAACCGGGCTTATAGCACTCAGGCAAGTCCGTGCTGGTTGAATGCAATGAAACACAAAAATCAACCTTCCATGAAAACTTATCCTGTAAGTTTTAAATGGCAGCTCGCCTACATGTATGAGATCGAGCAGCTACATCGGTGCAATGCAGGGGTATGCCCGTCTCTTTAGCGTGTGCTCACCGTTCTCCTCCCTACGGGTTGGGATTTAGCGGGTGGTGAGGCACAGAATACAATTCCCACGTTGCTCTTTGCTAGATCATTTCAATTAAAAATAACAGTGTCGATGAGCTTGTCGTTTCACGCCAGTCTTGGCTATCCCGCTCTGAAGATCATGAAGGAAGAAAGGAGGCCCCGGTGACAGTCTGAAGACCAAAGGCTCTGAAGGGGGAAGAACACAAACGTGCGGTGCAGAGTGCAGAGGTTTCTGCCGCGTGGGCAGTGGGGGCTTCAAACACGCTGAGCGCCGATGCGAGACGTCTGAGAAACTATTTGGGGGTAGAGATGACGTGCACCTGCTGTTTATTAATGCTGGAGATGGAAGACGACAGGCAAGGGGAACGCAGTGTGGCACGAGCTCGCGCAGTCGAGGGACAGACTCCACGGCGCTGCTCTGCCCAGGGCTCTGCTTTACCCAAAACCCCGGCCTTCCCGCAACGGTGCGTCTAAGCAGCAGCGAACGGAAAAGCGCCGTAGATTGTCCCGAATTAGGGATCTTCTTCTCCGTTCAGATCTCAGCCAGAGGACGTGCACCCAGGTGAGCTGGGGCCTGGAGGAGCAAGGGAACAATGCAGACTGTTCTCTCTCGCAGGCCCGGCTCGGTTCTGTGTGTGTTGGGACAAAAGGGACGTGGGGCTCCGCTGCCTTCTCCCGACTGAGCGCCTTGTCATCCGCAGGCCCCAGCCCCCGCGCCTGGGCCTCCGGTCTCCATCCTGACCCTTCACCGGCTCCTGCCCCGCTCTGGGGACCCTCTTCCTCTCTGCCTGTCCCTCCGCCCGCCGCCTGCACCTGTCAGAACCCATCAGCTTCTCTTTCCTTCCACGCCGATCCGCTGTGGCAACGAGTCTGTTGCTCAGCGGGGTGTACCGCCTTTGCCCGGCTGACTCCTGGCCAGCGTTTCCCACGGAAACGAAGTTTGTGGGTTGCTCTGGCCTTTCGGGGTGCACCTGCTCCACTGCTCACCGATCTGCCACGTTCCGCGAGGCCTGGGCGAGCGTGGGCCCCTTCCTCAGTCCCGGCACCTTCCACGCCGACACCCACCACGGCTTCGGCAGCACGATAAAACCTCGGACAACTTGCTTGCGCCCATGTGACACTGTGAGGTCGTGTCATTTTATTTACTTCCATATTTTTCACCATGTTCACTGTCCCTTCACGTCGCCTTCGTTCCCAATTTAGAAAGATATTTCTGCAGTATCAGGAAAGCTTGGCTGTGAACGGATTTTGTGCTACTAGCGGGCGGAGGGGCGGATACGCTATTCTTTGTTGACAAGCCAGTGGCTTCACTTGAATTGCATTTGAATTTTTGAGGCACATAGGTACAGTTTCTTTGTATCTCTCAACAAGCCCAGGAATCCACCACCCGTTATATCTCCAATTCCCAGTTCTCCATCAATGGGCCTTAGAACTGCGGGAAACCTTATTGGTTTTCCTTTCTTCAAATAAGACAGATGTTTCTGGAGAAGATATTTTCTGGGTCCTTCTCCCCTCCCCCTCTCGGCCCCTCCCCCACCTCGTCCACCTGAGGGTTTATGGAGCATCCACAACAGACCTGCGCCCGTGCAACGGGACACTCGATCTGTGTTGCGTGCCACCACGCATGTGGCTTCACACACACAGGCCAAGGCGAGACCAGGGCACCGGAAAGGGACTCTCCTTTCACATTGAATGCCTGCACTTCTCTGACGTCACAGTTCTAGCGGTTTTGTCACCCTGAGGTCTCGGATGGTGCTCTCCTCCCTGGCCCCTAGCCACGGCTGGAGCGTGAGGTGCGTCCACGCACGCCTCATTTTAGCAGACGCTGCTTGTCCGACCACCTCACCCGAGATGCCCATGGAAGCGAGGGCGGCTTCTCTGCAGCAGGTTGGGGACGCCGGTGCCCTGCCCGGAGCACTCACGGGGTGCCAGGCCCTGCCACACAGGTCACCCAAGTCCCCTGAGCACCTGGGTTGGGAATGTCCTTCCTCCAAAGAGGGGGAGCTTAAATACTCCCTCAAAGTCGCATGGGTCGTGCCTCTGTGAGCGGCACAGGTGGCGTCTAAAGCCGGGTTCTGCCTCGCTATGGACGTTGGGGCCCCCTGGGGAACCCCACAGTCGAGGGCAAACTGGGACACTTGGTCACTGGCAACTCCCACGGTGGCACCACCCTGCCCTGTGAGAGATGAAGTGAGATGCTTAAAGGACAGGGCGTGGATGCAAAGCCAAGTCTTTCGCTGTTCACGACCAAGACCCTTCTGACAAAAAGGTACATCATCGTTCCTCCTTGATAAGACGACCAGAGCATTTTGTGTTGAAAGGAGATACAATGGGCCGGGCGAGGTGGCTCATGCCTATAATCCTAGCTCTCTGGGAGGCCTAGGTGGGTGGATTGCTCAAGGTCAGGAGTTCGAAACCAGCCTGAGTAAGAGTGAGACCCCGTCTCTACTATAAATAGAAAGAAATTAATTGGCCAACTAATATATATAGGAAAAATTAGCCAGGCATGGTGGCGCATGCCTGTAGTCCCAGCTACTCGGGAGGCTGAGGCAGTAGGATCACTTGATCCCAGGAGTCTGAGGTTGCTGTGAGCTAGGCTGACGCCACGGCACTCACTCTAGCCTGGGCAACCAAGCGAGACTCTGTCTCAAAAAAAAAAAAAAAAAAAAAAGAAAGGAGATACAATGTTTCAAGGTCTCTTAGCAGAATTGTTCTTTAGAATGTAGCATCCCCAGGTTTTGAGAACCACAGAACGTAGGGAGAAACAACCTGAATTTCTGCACGTAACCTAGTGCAACAAGGTAAATCAAGGCCTGTTGTTGATGAAGACAGTCTTGGACTGGGGACTCGTGGGCTCTGTGCGACTCTGGGCAGGTACCCTGCTCGCTGGGCCTCAGCTTCCTCACCCAGACAGGGAGGTGCTGGGTCTGATCAGCAATGTCCCCAGCGGGCCGCCAGGGAGTGATTCATTTCCATGGCCGAGAAGGAAAGGTGGTGTCCCTCGGCGCAATTTTGGATTTATGTGCAATACAAATACGGCTTCTGCAAACATGTGCTTGGTGGAAAGCTTTCTCTGCATACAAGGTGTGTGGAAATCATGGTTTGCCAAGTGCTTGAGAGCCACTGTGCTGGGAGCCACACGAGGACAGCCACTCTGTGCCTAATTGTCTGGAGCGTGGCCCTCTCTTGCCCAGGGCAAGCTACGGGCCCCGCCTCCACCAGCAAACCTGTGCACACGTCCGAGCACCCCCAGCTCGTGCCCCCCGTGCCCAAGCGTGCTGTTAAAGCTCCCTCAGGTCAGCTCGGGCAGCAGCGCTGTGTGAGCGCCATGAGTGGAGGGACAACGCCTGCGCCTCCACACACACCAGGACGGACGGGGTGGGCCCGCTTACTGGAGGCTGCCCCCTTCCTTGGCAGCCCCATTACTAGGGCCCCCAACCTCCAGACGGCTGGTCCCTCTCCTCATCTTGGTCTCTTGTGTCTGGGACGATCGCAGGTGCCAGGGTGGGTGGGCGGTGTGAGAAGCTGCCCGAGGAACGTGGGGGTGGATTCAAGTCAGCCCTCACATGCCAGCACTCGCGTGACCCTGAGCCATCCTCCTCGCCACACTGAGCCTGGCCCCGACCTCTCCACACGATGGTAACGCAATCCCCTTCCCTTCGATACTTTCTCAACTACGATGCACGTGTCCCAGCAATGCTGATGCAACTCCAGCGCGTGAGTGCAAGTCACCATTCCTAGTTTAGAGCCACGCCCGGTGCCTCACTGTGGCTTTTGCAGGCCACTGTCAGGTAACATAGCAGAAAGCAAAGAAAACCTGATAAGATAACACACATGCCCAATGGAACATGTCACACACATGCGTGTGTGCACATACATGGACATGTGTGAATTCATGGACCGAGCAAGGCAAATGTGCTAAGGTAA
Source organism: Mirza zaza (assembly GCA_008750895.1). Taxonomy (NCBI): domain Eukaryota; kingdom Metazoa; phylum Chordata; class Mammalia; order Primates; family Cheirogaleidae; genus Mirza; species Mirza zaza. The sequence goes on along the minus strand of VSMD01022912.1, from coordinate 6,654 downwards.
CATGCATGCACCATGAACATGTCACATGTATGCATGTGTGCACATGTAGAACAAGGCAAATGTGATAAGGTAACAGGCATGGCCAATGGAACATGTGACACATATGTGTGAGCATGTACATGGCCATGTGTGCACATACATGGGCAGAACAAGGCAAATGTGCCAAGGTAACATGCTTGTGTCATTAGCATGTCACATGTATGCATGTGTGCACATGTATGGGTAGAACAAGGCAAATGTGCTAAGGTAACATGCATATGCCATGAACATGTCACATGTATGCATGTGTGCACATGCATGGGCAGAACAAGGAAAATGTGATAAGGTAACAGGCATGGCCAACGGAACATGTCACATACATGCGTGTGTGCATGTGCACGGACAGATGGGGGAGAGGAAGGCAAATGTGACCCCAAAGGTGGCCCAGTGTGAGCCACGTGGGGGCGTTTCCACAGGCCAGTGACGTTCCCCTCACGTTTCCCAGGGCCGTTGCCAGCATGTGGGCGGCACATCACATAACTCCAGTGTCACTAGCGGAGAGGTGAACGGAACAAAACTCAAGGAAACCTAGAGCATTAGAGACACGCGAGCAGCTACCGCTCATTCCTAAGTGCCTGACTACAGCGAGCATGCCTGACTCGGCTTCGCACTGCGGGGGGGGGGGCAGGGCAGGGCCCGCCAGGGCACGCGCCGGAGACGCGGGCAGGAATGCCCCCCTGTGCGCAAGACCTGCGCGGCCTCCTCTGGTTCTGACATCCGCTGTCCTCACTGCCAACGCCACCCAGGGGGCGTTCCCCCTCTCCGCAGTGGGCAGTTGGGCCTGCAGACACTGGACACGGAGACGACGGTGTCCACCAAAAGCCCGGCCCCGTACCTCCTGCTCTGCGCTGGGGCTGGGGCGAATGCCCCGGCCAGGGCTGGGCTGGGCTGGGCTGCCACGTCCCTGCTCCTCCCCCAACCCCCACCCCCGGGGTCCCTGTGCCTCACTCAGCCTCTTTTTTATCCCACTTTATATGCCTTTCTTGCCATTTTCCCTGTCATTCTTCCTCTTTTTTCTCCATTTCTCCTTATCTGTAACAACTGACCACCTTATTGAATAAAATGTAAATGTACTGGTGACATGTTTCTCGAGTAAAATATTTTATCCTTTGCCTTAAAAACTGATTATAATACAGAACCTTACTTTTTTAAAAAAGCGTGTTAACACAGAAAAGACAGGGCTAAACAGATACCAACATGGCAATAGCAACAATTTCCAGATGGAAGGAATTCGGGTAGTTTCTTTTTCTACCCTTTATTAAAATTTTATATAATTAAATATATGTTTCATAGCAATACAAATTAAAACATATGTGTCTAATTCGTTGCACAAGTCTCTCTAAAGCAATATAAGTAAAAGATAATATAGCTCTTACTTTCATATGGCCCTGAATTATATTATTCAAAAGTGAAGGTTTGTATCCCTTAACATGGAAGTCTCCACCTTCCAAATATGTCATAGTTTTTTTTTTTTCCCCCCATAGAAGCAGAATCCTTAGGTCAAAAAATGATGTCACTCCCTGCCAGCACCCAGGTGGCTTTGCAGGCTGTAGCTCCTGGTCAAGGGGCAGTTTGCATATTTCTATTCCCACTACTGTCATAGAGTTGGGGAAAGATTTCCAATTTTCACAACTTAGAAATTTAGGTCAAAAGTTGCACTGTTAAAAGCCGCAACCAAAGTAACGTCCTAATGTCCCATTCTTAGATTTTCACCTGCCATTTGGGGTTAGCCTGTGAGTGTGTTGTGGTAGTCACCATTACTCTTACTTGGGAAGGACAGAGGGAAAAATAAAGACAAAAATTGTTACAGATGCAATGTGTGAACTTCTGTTCTACATTCTTGACGTTGATGCTATGATGATGTCGGGACTCTCCGTCTGAATTTCTGAGTTTTGTCATCAGTGAGTGTATTAACCAAGCAGTAGCTGGTGTGTGCTCTCATAGGACATTGCTCATCAGACCTCACTGGGACCTGTTGTTCCTCTTCCTATCCTGCCGTATGCAATGGGTGAAAAAGTGTGGTCTTCAAAGTGACTTTTAAATGCACATTGACTTCTTGGAAAAGACATTTTTTTAATTTCAGCATATTATGGGGATACAAATGTTAAGATTACGTATATTGCCCATGCCCCCCCTCCCTCCTCAAGCCTGAGCTTCAAGCGTGACCATCCCCCGGACGTTGCACATCTCACTCATTATGCATGTATATACCCGTCCCCTCCTCCCCCCTCCCACCTGCCCAATACCCAATAAATGTAATTCCAGCAAATTGGTATTAACTGATCAATACCTAAGTGGACACAAAGACATCTTTTTTTGAGTAACATAAAAATAATCCAAAAAGAGGGAAGAACAGTCACAGATTAGGGAAACCTGGAAGTGTGTGTGCTGTTCCTACCTGCACTGCCCAACCCACCGAGACAGCGCCTGTCTCTCCGGCCTCAGCGTCCCTGCGCTGCCCTGAGCTACCTGCCCTCATGCTATCCTATGGGGCCAGGGATTAACTGAAAAATACATTTTGCACTTTATCCCACACTGAGCTCAGGGAGGGAGGGAGGGAAGGAGGGAGGGGAAAGGAAAACATGTCAGTAGAGGAGCTTGCATCACTTAAGCACCTGGAAGATTAGACTTTGTTATTAGCTTAAAGGGAAAAACTTTCCTAAAAGTAAGTCCACAAGCACAGAGACCAGATCTATATTTTCCCCTCTGTAAACCCCTGCCTGTCACAAGCCTGAAAGGGAGCACAGGTCTAGTAACATCTCCTCATTGGATGAAAAAGCAAAGAAAACATGTTGCATGACCCGATATTATTAATATTAGTATTGCTACAAATGTAACTGAGTAATGGTCAATGCCATTTCAAGAGCCTTATGTGTAAATACGTCAGTAAATTTAAAAAATAATAACATAAAATAAAATTATATGTGATTATGCTGTTTTAAAAAAGGAAAACAAAACATTGGGAATAACTTTATATTTGAAATAAGTGAATGAATGAATAAATTAATTAATTAATTTGAGGGGGGAAAAAAGAGCCTTCCAGGACTTGGTACTAAACTACACATTTTCACTTCATATTATTAAAAAAAACTTGATGTTTTAGCCAGAAGAAAATGCCCTAAGTCGTTTCTCCTTCATCTATTATTTTACTCAGAATCCGGTCTGATGAGGATACTGTCTGTGCTATTGCCTGGTGCATGATAGGAGCTCGGTAAACACAACTGTAAAAATAAATCTACTCTTGCATTCATCCGTTCGGCTCCCTCTGCCTCCACTGGGGAGACTGCAGGCGTTCCGGAAGGAAGCAGGCAGGGGCTTGCTCCCGAGAGACAGCACCACCTGAGTAGCACACAGCAGAGTCACGCAGGGGGAAGGCCCATTTCAAGACGCGGCAGGGTCTCGGGTCATTTTTGGTCTCGTGAGTAAGCCTTTGGTCTCGTGTTTTTAAGCCTTAGCAAGGCGGGGTGGAGACGAGAGAGCCTGGTGCCTTGGGAAGGGGCAGAGTCAGGGAGCTTGTGACAGAGGGGTCTGTGCGTGTCCCCAGCTAGGGGGGAGCTTCCCCCAGAGCAGGAAAGAAGGACGGCCCCAGGCAGGAGGAGCACCTGGCAGCCGTCTGCCCTGAAGGTGGAAAATACAAGGAAGACTACGGAAATGTTCAGGTAAAGGAATGGAAATTGTGCTGAGTAAAAAGGCACTTTATTGCAATTTTCTGAATGAGAGTGTTAAAATCAAGCTTTGGGAAGGCTAATCCTATTTTAAAAGCCGCAAAAGGGTTTGCTCTTCAAAGACATTCTTGGTAAATTCTTTCGCGAAGAGAACAAAATTATTTTGTAAAGTAAATAATCTCCTATACAACCTTATCTTCTTAAGGTTTGCTTAAATCAGAACACATCCTCACGTGGCCCCTTCCTTAATCAGGACAGCTGGATTTAGGGTCCTCATCCTCCCCAAATAATGTCACGGACTAATAGACTTTGTAAAACACGTGTTATACCGCATGCCATATTCTAGCCAAATTGCCTTTGCTCATAGGGGTGCATACAGCTTGCATGATAGAATAATGCACAGGACTCCAAATGTGCATCTTGGATTTTTGTTTGTATTTTTGCTTCTGGATTCTGATGGGAGCTGCAAACCACAGTGAAGGCATCTGAACATTGCACCATACATGTCAGTATGTGAAACAACCGTGAGTCGCAAAGTTTGTTTCTAGTGGAAAAAAATGCTCACATCATAGAAAAATGTTCACCCTAATTGCCAACCTTGTTAGCAGCTGTTCCGGCAGAAAGGCTACACACAAGACTGACAGTTCATGCTGACGGGCTCAATTTTTCAAATGACTAAATTCCAGACACTCCCAAAGGGCAATTAAATACAGACTCCATAATAAACTATTCACAGAAACTTGGAGATCATAATTTCAAATATGTTTCCATGTAGACCATCCAGAGTCAGTCCACAGGAAGATGTTCGAGCTTATCGAAAGAGTTTTCTATATCAGACTAGCCTGCTTTCGTGAAAAGTCGCAATCTAGAGGAACACTGTCTGGGAGTCCAGTCTGTGCTGGAGAGGGGTGGTTTTCCCAGAGACGAGTCGACATGGGTCTTTGTCTGTGTCCACTTGTAAAATTAAACAGTAAACCTTTGCGAGGCTCAGGGTTGATGGACATGGAAGAAGGTGCAAATAACGACCTCATAAACCAAAGGATGAAGCGTAGCGTGCGGAGTGCCGCACGGGCTGTAAAATGCCTGGGCACCAGGGACGGCCCTGCTCTGTCGAGACTGTTGAGTGGATGGGGGAGATCGTGGCCCCATGTTCCCGGTGAGGAAGCTGAGTCTCCGCTGAGCGTCCCAGGTGCCCGTTATCTGTGATGAGGCCAGAGGTCCAGGGAGAAGGGCAGCCTGCACCCGCTCCGTGCCAGCAAGACCTCCATGGCTGTCAGGAGCTCCTTTTGCCACACAGACGACAGGGAAGAGGGACGGTGGTGGCAGAAATACAGAGTGACCTAATAGGACACAGCCCTTGGCAAGGCACAGTGCTCTCGAGTGCTGGCCCTGTGGCTCTGCCCTGAGACTTGCTTGCTGTGGCCGGCAGTCCACGTTCTCCTTGCAAACCGAAGTCCAGAAATTCTTCTCGCTCCATCGCCAACCAGATCAGCTGGGAGAGTGGAGATGCCTGCTGCACTCTTCTGAAGTCCTCGTTAGGACAAAGATATGTAGAATGACGGTTTTCCCTTTAGCAGCCACATGCAATATTGTGTCCTATCATACATTCTGACTTGTATCAAGTGCGCTCAACAGGGGTGGACCACTTGGGTCCAGCTCACCACCTGAGCTGACAGGTAAACAGCACAGCATCGTCTGCTATACAGCTTGGGGCCGCCTCTATGGAAAGAACTCAAACAACTCAAAGTAGAACTCCCATTTGATCCAGCAATCCCACGACTGGGCATCTTCCCAAGGGAAAATATGACATTCTATAATAAAGACACCTGCATTAGAACGTTTATAGCAGGACAGTTCACAATTGCAAAGATGTGGAAACAACCCAAGTGCCCATCAATGCATTAGTGGATAAACAAAATGTGGTCTATGTGTACCATGGAGCAGTACTCAGCCATAAAAATTGATGAACTACTTATTATATTATCCTGGATGGGGCTGGAGCCCATTCTTCTAAGTGAAGTATCACAAGAATGGAAAACCAAGCACCACACGTACTCACCAGCAAAGTGGTACTAATTGATCAACACTAATGTGCACATACGGAAGTAACACTCATAGGGTGTCAGGCAGGTGGGAAGGGGGAGAAGGGGCTGGGTGTGTGCTGTCTGGGACATGGGCACACTTGTCCGGCAGTGCAAAGGTGATTTATGTAAACGAAGAGTTGGAACCCCCATAACATTCTGAACTAAAAAAAAGAAATGACGTTGAGCAAACCACAAATATATTAATGAAATTTTCACAATTCCAGTTGTCACATCAGTTGATTTCCCACCTGTAGACATTTTAGAAACCAATTTTAATCAGCATGGTAGTAAATATGAAGATTCCAAGTACTTATTCTTACAGGGATGGATGCCCATAGATTTTAAAGAATCAGAACAAAGCCCAGAAGGATGAAACATCTTAGTTGGTATCAACGTATTTATCACGAGGGAGACTGGTAAATGCCATCACTCTGTGTGGATGGACTTGGACATTTTGCTGTTAAAAAAATTCCTGAAACACTCGGTGAAGCTGTAGATCCAACCAAGATAAATACCTAAAACTTGTATACAGGGGCAATGCAAATTTAACTTTGAGCCCTTAGTTTGCATTAGTTGATGCCATTTTCTGCTTTGATGAAATGTCCTTTTAATGCACACATTTATACGGCCACAGGAGTCAGCAAAGACAGCAGGGCCAATGTTCGGGGAACATCAGCTCCCAGCAGCCAGCGCGCGGAACCTGTGGCTGTGATGCCTCATGGGGACATGGGTGAAGTTAAGGACCCTGAAATTAGCACGTCTCACAAGTGAGAGGAGGAAGAGGGTCCGAGTCCCTGGGATTTGGAAAAGCTACGTGCAGTGGCGGCGTTGAGAGTGAGCTGAGGAAGGCAGGCGGCCTCGGAAGA